>NNCF01129083.1:205779-220294 GCA_002313205.1 Laupala kohalensis | reverse complement strand
GGTTAATAAAATGGGAAATATGAAAAGATGTGTATAAGAGACAGATATATATATTTGTATTCACTGATAGAGAAACATTGAATGTAGAAGGTTGGTGACGTTTTGTTGGCGTGTTTCAAAACGAAATTAACTATCTTAGTCTCGCTCTCTGGAGGAATATTAGTGCAGATGACTGCTATGCAGTCGAAAGATGGCCTATATAAATACATGGTTGGCGATACTTTAAAAAATTTGATTTTAAATTATTAATTGAGTTACTCACCGGTTCGCAAGCTCATCATGGTCTATCTTCGTCAACTTTTCAAAGGCTAATTGCTACCAGTGGCGCATCTAGACCGTAATCAATTTTTGTTTTTAAAAAATGCGATTTTCCTTCGCAAATTGTATAAATATTAACTTTAAATAAAATGCATCGAATAAATAATTAACAATCTGGTAATATTAATAAAGCAATTAATTATTAAAGTTATTAATATGGTATTATAACTTTTATTAATCTTGTATTATTAATAACAACAACAATTATAACTAATAACAATTATTAATCTGACTTTTACAGAGTATGCCATTTATCAACTTCAATTTTATCTATTATATGAAGAGTTCAGGTCCAATTGGGGCATAGCCTCCGCCACTGATTGCTACTTTTCTAGGGATACTTTTCCCACATTGTGTCACCCAGATGTATGTAGTATTTTCCCTTAATATTGTGCTAAAACAAATCTGGAAGTGATGTTAAAACTATTTCCCAGATGTATCTTCGTCGTCGCTTTGGCCGTTGGAGTCTTCCCATTTTAGTTTATTTCCGTGGCAGTGAGGTGGATCCCAAGTTTCATTCTCGTCTACGTGTTGGATGATCAAGTTACCACTTGAGCATTCTCAAATACAAAGATTTCTGCTGAACAACGCACTGCATCTCCGTTGCCTCTGAATTAATAATGACATAATGACTTGAACTGCTTCATTTTCAAAAATATATACAATAAACTTACAAAATACTGATTGGAATCTACTTTGGCAGCATTTGCCATTATGTGCGGCTAAATGAAGCAAAAAAAACAACAACAACATGTATTTGATAAATTCGTTGTCAGAGTGGAGCGCAGTCTCTTCGAGAAAAAAGGAGAAAGAAACAGTCTCTTAGTGACACGAATAAAAATTAACTTAAAAATAGCTGTTTTTTTAAATTGACAAGTTACACAAAATATAGTTACTTAAAAATTACAATTTAAGATTACACATACAAATACAAGTGGACTTTTTAACCACCAGAAACCTGTAATTGATGGTTATAGAATAAACATTAAATTGAATTAATTTTACATACTAAAGAAACTGAATTAACTTGAAATCATCCCGAGTTCATATCCATTTTACTCATTTAAATGTATACCGGTTTTGAAGCGTATGAGGTACAAATACAAAACAATCCACTGAAATACATGGACGGATGGTATTATATATTAAACACAGTAACTCTGAAACTTTATTTGGCAAAAGGTTAAAACATTTAAAAAGGCAATTGTTGTGGAACAACTGTTCAGTACTTATATTACCTCTAGTTTAGTAACAAAGTTTACGATCTTTGAAAATAAGTAAGTTTTTTATCGGCAAAAAGCGTATTTGATCGGAATCTTCTCTTCTGTGCTTAAAATGAAACTGCTAGCGCCGTATCACACGGGTGTCACCTGCAAACAGGATACTATTCATGATAGTGGCCGAAGGATGTTAACTCCCGGAGGCCCCACCTCAGTGCAATCACAGCATTACATGGCTCCTTAACAAAAAATGTTTCTTCGCTTTTTGCTTGGCAATCAACAGAATGTGCGAGTCTCACGTTTACAGAATTATTCAGTCACTTTTATTACGGAAGTTTATTTTTGTACTCAAACAATATGAAATTTGGAAAGCAGCCGATTGAAGTGAATATTGAAGTTTTTCCTTTCTCCTCAGCAATTAGATATTTCTTAGTATATTTGCCTTAGAAATGACCTTTTTTTGGAAGAATTCAAATTTTCCGGAATTTTTGTTACCTATATTCTAATTAACCGTGTTACATCAAATGAAAATGGGAGACGGGACCGGGGTTCGAACTCGGGATATTGAGCTCAGCGCGCTCTTGCGCCTACCGACTGCGCCATTCCGTTCGCCTCTCGGGCCCGTCTACCATTCTCATTCAACTTGTGAAACCCAAAGACCTCTGAGGTAGGCGCATGAGCGCGCTGAGCTCAAGGTCCGGGGTTCGAACCCCGGTCCCGTCTCCCATTTTCATTCGACGTAACATGATCAATCTGTTACCTGGCGGTGAGGTTCACCGCAATCTAAGAGATTTCTATACCTATATTCTGTCTTAAATGAGGTAAATCTACAGCGAAACCGATATTTCTCTGTATTCTGGTGTTTATTTTGCAGTCAGTTAGTAGTAGGTGACGCTCTGTCAAAGAAGCATCACGCTCGTCCCAAACATCGTAAGCGCCGCTCTCGAATGGAAGTAAATCAGAAATAGTTTAGAATGATTCTGTGGATGTCATCAAACGCGATCCAGCCGTTTCCGACATCAATGCTGATTTGACACAGATTCAGCTCGTTCATCCCGCTCTCACTGTTCTCGAAGTCGTGTTTCTCTGCTTCGAGAAATGTAACTGAAGAAAAAAAAATGATTAACAGAGACGCGCCGTAAATTACGAAAACGTTGTCATCGTCGTATCTGGCAGTTTGTAGCAGCCACTGTCTGGACAATAAATGATTTCTTTCTTTCTTTCTTTATTGTCAGTATTCTTGTCTTGATGTTGGTATAGCGCTTGTGCACAGTGTAGCCAACACGTACTTCGCCATCGTCCATAAGTGTAATGATTTTTTTTTGTACCTCGCGTTTTGTTGGCAGGACATTCGAATTTCTCAAAACTTAAACCCATCGGCAACCTAGACCATTAATGCAATTCGCGTGCTCTTGTGACGCTATTCTATTCTTTCTGCATCGAGCGTGTGGAACGAATATTACTTTGTGTCTTAGTATGTTGTATGTTATCAAATTGTACTTCTTTACAGCAAATAGTCGCTTTTGTATACTATAAATATTTTTTTGGGTATAATTTGAATTTGTAGAAGTTCGCTATTCTTATTATGCAGCCATATTGCATACTTTTCGGCAAAGTTGCATGACTTGGAGTATTTATCTATAGTGTCCTACAAGACTCCTTGTCGTAAATGAATTTTCCTTACGTTTCCGCTAACCTCATTCGTTCATCGGAGGACAAATGATGTGCGTCATGTGGCTTGGGTCGGCCAGATAAACCTCATTATCGTAATCTTGATGAGAAGAAAACGTTCTATGTACAAATCATAGCTGAGGTTAATTGCATGGTTTAGTCTGTCCAGAGGATTTGATGCGTCTTTGCCCTGAACTCGTAATCGATTTGTCTGTAAAAGACATTCGCGGAAAAAATGAGGATCTTTATCGCTTTGGAGTGATTCGCTCTTGAGATAAGATTGAAGGACGTTCTTCTCAATGTTGTTTCAATTTATGAGCGTCTGTAAAAGAGAAAATTATCGTCGATAGTTGAGGATTGCTGGAAGTATTTATAGGAAACGATAACATTCTTGGTATTTAAAATATAATTGGTATTTGTTGAAGTATTGCTGCCAAAGTCTTAATGTGAAGGCGAGACCTTGTCTTCTCTCCCATATTCCCCTTCAGAAGCTGTTTCTCCCTCTTGAGAGTCTTTTGCATTCGCGATAACATATTTTCTGTTTCGTTGTACTTGTTCTCTATGTCTCTATTTTTCTCTGACATTCAATATGTCAATAATAATAATCATCATAATTTTATTGTCAAAAAAGCAGTACGGACTGCGTACGGTCACGTGGAGGACAATAGATTAGTTTAATCTCCGGAAGCAAGCAAGGAACCATCCCATCAATTCCTGTTAACGGCCCTAAGACAGGAGAATTTAACGTTGAGCGCACTCTCAAGATAAGAATAGAAATAGTTCGATACGTGTTGTAATATTAACAGAATACCTACAAATTTAACACTGTTATTTCAGAAGTGCTCTATAGATTATTGGGAAAACATTGTTTATAAATCGTAACTATTAAATTAACACTAAATTCGAGATTTATTATTTCAATAGACTAGACAATTTCTAGGCTAGAGCCTAGAGAACCTATATACAAAATCTGCCTGTCTCCACCCGGATCAAGAATTAATTTTAGGCTTACGTTTTTTGATGGACGAACGCCAATTATTTTTTTAGAAAACAAGTTCTGCTCTATTCCTGAATGATTCTTTACTAATATAAAAATGTTGTACGAAATATTAAATAATATGAGGAGAACAATTCATTACAAGGATAATCATAACATTTTATCCAAGTTTTCAGAATGGTTACCTCAATAATATATTTTTAGTTTTTGGCTTCTGAGGATTCAAATATTAATTCCATTCCAAGACGAACAGCAAGATTTGTAAGGAGGGAAAAAATTTAAAATGTTATGGTTCGATAGATGTTCCTTCGTAAAAAAGGAGGCAGGCTTAAAAGGTACATTCGCTTCGTAAAAGCTCCAGTAAAAATCGTAGGTCATAGGAACAGTGGAACACTAAACGACCAAATTAAAAGGAAAGAGCAACCGATTCGTCTAAGAATGTGCTAATTATAATTAGGTCTACTTCATTACTCGCTGGAAGAAAATATACATAGGAGGGGAAAAAGCGTAATAAAATCACGGTGGCCAGAGCCTGAAAATATCTGGAAAACCTGGAAAAGTCGGGGGGGGGGGGAATAAAAATGTGTTATTTTTTTGTCCAAATTTTATGCTGTATTTATTTTTCAGAAATCAAAAATAATTAGTTTTATCAAGTCAAAGTTAAAGTTGAATCAAAATACCTAAAAGCATTGATTTTAATGTCTTAATAAATGTACGTGTAGTATCTTATTATTTATTTTGTAATAATGTTTTTACCATTACTTGATGTTAATGATATTTTAATTGATTGACGGTTTATGAATTTAATGCGAACGTTTAACTTATGGTAAGCATGACAAACGCGCATAAATAAATAAACTTCTTTTGTTGCATATTTTGTTGCAGTTTAGAAAATTTTTACAACTAGTTAATACTTTTACAATTATGCAATTATTGTCAACGTAGAGTATACTGTAATGTGTCCCACAAGTTGTCGCAAAAATTGGTTTGTCGTGATTTTCAGGGAAAAAATAAAAATATTATCTGGCAAAAACCTGGAAATCTGAGAGAAATTTGGTATAGAAAAATACTCAAATAATCTTCAACTCCTACGGAAGTTGCGCACTATTTAGGAAACCTAAGCCTAAAAAGATGAAACGAATACCGTGATTGTTATTAGCTGAATCTTTCTAGTGTCACGGGGTACGGCGTGGGTAATAAAAAAAAGGATTTGAATTATGACTCTGCTTGTTTGACAGTTTTCGAGTTATCGAGTCGAGTAAGAAGAAACAGGTTTTGACGCATCCGATTAATTTAATTCCCAATTAATGTTCTTTCAGAAACGCAGTTATTTACGTAATGTGACGAAATGTACTTTTCCTACTGTACATCTAATTCATGGTTAATAAAATGGGAAATATGAAAAGATCAATTCCAGTAGCCTTCATTGATTAGATGGAAGTTTATGGTTTTCATGTTTCTAGTACTCTCCAACCAATGCCTCTTTAATCATTTATATTCTGCAATGTAAGTAATAGTATCTGTCATCTGTATACAAGATACTATGAAAAGTATTTTCTGTCGAAGTGGAACTAATTTATACTCAAAGTCATGTAACTGTGCCAATATGGCTGCCTAACACATATTGCCAACTCCTTCGAATTTAAGTAATATCCGAATAAATATTAATAGTAATCATAAAAGCGACTATTTGCTATAAAAATTAATGTTTATAAGACAACAAACAAAGACACAATGTAATGTTCGTTCCGAACGCTCGATGCACAAAGAACAGAACAGCGCCACAAGAGCAAGTGTATCGAATTGGTGTCAGAGGTTGGCGATGATTTAAAGATTTCATAAATCCGAATGTCCTGCCAACGTAACTCGAGGTGCAAATATCATTAATCTTATGGACGATGGCGAAGTAAAAGTACAAGTTACATTCAGTACAAGCGCTGTACCAACATCAAATCAATTAGACTGACAATAAATAAATAATTTATTGTTAGTTATTACAAACTACCTAAGACCACGTTGAGAACAATAAATTAATTTATTACGATTAATATAACTAAACTAATAAACGCAGTGCGTTTCCGTTCATTTTTTTCTTAAGTTTTATTTTTTCTATAAGCAAAGAAGCTTCGAGTATAGTCCCTAACTCGAATGATAACTAAGATATTATTAGAATAACTTTGCATATGTAAAGAAATGTGTCCTATCTTTGATAATTGTTAATTACATGCCCTTTTGAAATGATGAATGTTTAAAACTTCTTTTTTACTATCGGAAAATCTAAACCGTTTTTCTGTTGACAACCATGTATCATGCGACTGCTATGAGAGCACGTGACTTGCTCAAGCGGCCGTGTGCGCGGGTTTGAGGTTGGGTTTGCCCACGGCGTAATATGCTTATTACAGGACTTTGAAGCTTTTAATAACTCGAAGTCCACTTTGGAAACCTTGGGCATGATCGCGGCCGCTCTTTAATAATGTATCGTCTTTTGTTAAATTCTGGAATAAATGTAAATTTATTGGCAAGAAACTGAGTATGATACTCGTAATGTGGAAAACAATAGCCTAATTAAGAAGAAAGGAAGTAGTATGAAATAGTATGTAGGTCTTAAGTTTGATTAGAACACAGGTTAAATGACATTAAATAATTTTTTAAGTATTTGAATTACTCTGTGTGTTACAGCACAATAAGAGTGAAATGAACAGTAAATGGAAACCATGAAACAACTGAGATATTTACTATTATTCGTTATGGAACACCGTCAAAAACATTTTTTAAGTGTGTGAGTAGTCTCTTTAAGCTACGAATGCACGGGCAGTGTCTCTCTGTGTTCTGAGAAATCTTCTGCCGCTCACTGTCCACTGCTCTATGTCAGTGCACTGGCGAAGGCTTCGACAATGCCCGTGAAACGTCATTTCTGACAGTGAACACATGCGCATGCCATCGCCAGAGAACGCTGCTACAGACGCTCACGGATACACGTTATCGCCAAGTGAGGTTATATCTGCTCGTGTTCTTGACCCCTATCCCAATCAGTATGCTTACATTGGAAATAAACACGAATATTCTAAATAAATATAGAATATCTTAGTAATGCTTTTAATATCACAAACAAATATAAACTTTCTTCAGTCACTGTAATTTAACAACTATCGACAATGGTTGATCAACATTTATTTATTGACGTCTCCTAGAGGAACAACCTTCAGTCAGGGCTTCTTTGAACGTCAATGTTAATTTGTGCGGACAGATGTTTGTACGGTTCGTGAAAATTCGATAGTGGTGTGCGTCAGTTACCTGTCAATGAGAGGACAGTGCTCATTGACAACTGTGTGCGCTGCACTGACTACGCTGACAGAGAATGACTGTCCAGAAACTCTGTCCGTGTATTCGCACCTTAACTTCTCTATTTGGTGCCACGTAGTAAAACGAAGCTAATCTCACATTTGCGTTTTCAGAGGAGGAAACAAGCTCCGCGTGCTCCCACTTACGTGGCGTGCGTAGCAGTCGTGACTAAGATGAAATGTTGTGCCAGTGTTGCTTCAAAACTCATTTCACCGTCCCAAACAGGAGAAGCTTAAAATTTGAAATAAAAATTTCCTCGTCACTCTCAGATCAGCAATTAAAACTGTCGATTTGAAGTCTTATTTTTAAAACCGTACCCCCTTGATCGTCAGCCATGTTGTTATTCGGGAATTGGGAAAGACAAACATCACTCCCTTATCTGAATCGAATTACCTCTTAACCGGCTCTCGGAATAATCGACCTTTCCCGAGGAACAGTTTCTTTTTTCTCTTTTTCAGAGTGTAATAGCTGGCTGGTAGTAGCTCAAACATTGACTTACGGACCTCTGCTGGAAAGTAAAACGGGGTGACGCGACGTTAGGGGGAGGGGACTTTCCCCAGTTTGATTCCGCTCTATCTTCCGAGTCTATTTTTCTATGAATCAATTTTTTGTTTTCATGTACGATAAAATGAATTGCAATGACATCTCCTTTGCTTCTTTATTCTTGATGACCTGATGAAATTCTAGGCTCTCTTTGATTTGCCACGAGAACCTCGGTTTAGCCGACCAGACCGGTTAAGGGGATCTCTACTGTAAGGTGCGTCTTTTCGAAGCGAATGGTTGAATGAAACCAATCGCTGCCTGCTTCTATTCCAATGCTGATGTTTTCGTGTTTGTGAGTGCGCGTGTAGGAGATGCGTGCTTTGGAGGTCGCGCGTGTCAATTGTCTCTTCTGAAGATCGCGATCCACAAGATGCGGAGGCTGCGCACAATTATGTGTCTTCTCCTTGCGATCGAATGTTGTCTCGCTCTTTCACTCTCATACAAGATGCGTACGACGCCTCACAATGGGTTTTGGTTTCCCAATTTGCTCGTTCATAGTCCACTGTTGCAGACCTCTTCCTCACTATAATATAGCTATTGTTTATTATCGTAAGTGACTGTTAGGAATTAATTGTACATGAGCGTTTTCCAACACATCTTTGCCAGGGAACCATTTTATACATATTCTTGATCGATCGGGCCGGTACAGGATGGAGTTAAGTAAAATGTATCCAATAGGCACTGGCCTGGGATCCCCGATTCCAAAGGACCTCGTAACAAATTGAATACTACGGAAATTTTGAAAATAAAGCGACACTTCTGTCTTCTATAAATTAAAATGTGTTAAAGATAATGGAAAAAGAAAAGAAAACGCATAAAAGCCATTCTCAAATTCGTAGAAACTGTTTCGTCTTCGTCAATCACGTGGATAATCTTAGAGGCTGACAAATGAAGGGAAAACCGAAACCGTTTCTACGAATTTGTGAATGGCTTTTATGTGTTTTCTTTTCTTTTTCCATTATCTTTAACACATTTTAATTTATTTGTTGAGAAATATTGTATGAGAAACGAAATTTCTGACTCATTTTTCGTCGCAAAAACCAAATGTATGATTGTTAGTCTATAATCCGTTTGTAACAATGTACCAAAGGTATCTCTGATAATTTATTTCCTTTTCAACGACTGAAGTCGTACGAAATTGAATCATGCAAATTAAGGTAGTTTTTTTCAAGAGGAGGGATGACAGCTGAATTTTTGGGGAAAAGGACCCCTAAATGACGCACTGAGGAGGCGGCCAATTTCGACGAGGAGAGTAAAGTGACAGCCATCTCTAACTCTTTGAAACTGACATTTTGCTACTACTCTTACCACAAATGTGCCTGTTTTAGCGTTGATCTCGACCCTTTTATGAAGTAATTCGCGAAGAAAATGATTAAACACGTATTTTGTAAGAATATTCTAGAAATGAAACCTGGTCTTATCCTTTATTGTGATTGTGCGACTGATTATTTTTTTCATCGCGGTTCATACGAAGGACGAGATAAATTGAACTACATGAGAAATACTTTCTGTTAAAGAATTGAAACAAAAGGATATATGGTTGCATTTTCCTTAGAATTTATTTAATGTATTTATATCCACTGATCTCTCTCTCATGTGTGTCACCCCCTGTTATTATTGCGACACTTTAAAACCTGGTTCTCCTAGTTTTAATTCTTGTTGGTGTAGTCTCTGTTGTAAATCATGATAATGATAATAGAAGCCTCGCTTACGACATGCCATGGCACCCACACATGGCTGCTGCGACTCGACTGCTGTAGGCGGCAGCATCCGAACGCTAACTGACAAAGATTCTGCTGACACGAGTAAAACGCCCACGTGTCTACAGCGAGAGGAAGAGTTGGCAATCTCTTAGCAATACTGGTATTGGTTCCTCGACTTTCACGTGGTATTTAGGCTCCTCTCCCTTATTGCTTTTCTTTCTCTGCGTGCGCCTTAGCGTTCGAGATAGCATTTTCGTGATTGCAAATTATCATACGGTGCTTGTTTTGGAGCAATGTACACGTTTCATTTCAATACATTGAGACACGCACACAGTTTCACGCTACGCACGTTACATGGAAACTCGTTTCTATTTGGATTTTAGTTAGAATTACGAGTTCAAATGGAACTAGAAAATAATTTCGGAAACTAGAATTCAGCTCAAATAAAGCTAGAAGAAGGCGTGAATAAGCATCTGCTGAATTATTATTATTAGATATGAGAGTGAAATTCTTCTTTGAGTTTATTGAGCAATCGTCAAGTGGTGGTTCGCGGACCACTCGTGGTCAGAGAGAGAGAAAATTTCCAGTTCGCAGAGAAACCTTGGTTTTGATTAATTATAAAACAAAATTATGATATAAGATGTGGGGTTTGATGGGTGTACACTGCGCCTGAGAGGCCTATGCGTGTGGTTGCAGTACAGGGATTGTTAATAGAACTACATGTTATTAAAAATAATTAAAATTGTGACAAAGCGTAGTTGTAATCTGCTGATGGCCATGCAGAAGGAAATGCTGGCATCCCTCTGGGTGCAGGTAAGGAATCTCCCCATCACCTGAGCAACGCGAGGATATATATCAGGGACGGAGATATTGTATTCAAACGTGTTTACGTAAGTGTGATAGAACAAACGTCCGCTCGAATATAATTGGATGCAATTGATACGAGTACCAATTCATTTCTAATAGAGACCTTAATCAAGAAAGAACCGTCAGAGGAGGAAATGTAATGCGGAATTTCTCATATTTCCGGAAAACACTACACGCAGTTTCGCTTAGTGGTGTCAGTCAGCTGTAGTTGGTAACATTATTGTGTTATATCCCCCTTCCTTTCTCCCTTCTCCACCAATAAGAGGCGGGGCTCTAATGNAAAAAAAAAAAAAAAAAATAAGAGGCGGGCGTCAAGTGACAGTTGACGCCAAAGGAATTATGAGAATTTGTGAGTAGTAAATATAGCTGTTATGAGAAATTACGTTCTCCGCGTTGTGGACACAGTTGGCGGTTCTCTTGAATTAAGGTCACTAATTTCGAAGAGCAGTTGCAGAATGATCGCTCGTCCTTCGGTTTTTCTTTGGCTACTGGCAATACCGTACGCAGCTTTTCTCGTGCTACGAAAAGTTGTGGAAATAACAAAAACACAATAAAACTTAGTTGGTGCATTTACTTGTTTAAGGAAAGTTATTCTGGATATTTTTTTCTATCTAACCTTTGCAGATCGTAACTTATCAAGCAATCCATACCGGGGAATCCCCGAGCGTCGGTCGGGCAGTGTGGAGAGCAAGCGTCAATTGTTCTTCAGCACAAACAAACAATGTTTCATAATGGTAAACTATCCCTATCACATTGAGATACATATTTAACACTGCAAGACATTATTTGCGTTTGCATAACATATACACGATACATTACCTTTTTTTCTTTTTTTTCTTTGAGCTTCGAATAACTTCACGAAATAGTATTTTGTATATATTGAAGAAATCGCTTTGGAAGATGTACAAAAAGAGTGCTGAGAAGTGTAGTGAGAGAGTCTAAATAATCGGGTGTATTTGCTATCAATAGTTGTACTGGAAAGGCTAACGTCTGACTAATCCACGTCCAGCCGAATACTCGGTTGGTTAAGGACACGCGCGTTATCTGCGTAGTGTGTGTGTGTGTGGTGGGGGTGGGGGGCGGATGATTTGGTGAGAGTTTGCGTCTTTACGTTACTTAACCCTTCTGTAGGAATCTCACTTTTCTCCATACCTAAACACGGCCATTGTATCCATTCTTGTGGATGACGCTATGTTAACTAATTTGATGTAAGAAACTATGGATGTTAAGAATGATATATTATTTATTATTTGTATTCTACCTTTTTTTATGTATATACTTGCGAATAAAAATTATTTTTCTCTTCCTAAGTTGTGAGAAAGGATACAATCATTTAAAGGTCACATTAATAAACTATAGAAGTAAATTATATGGCCCAACATGTCAGTTGAATAGCAAAATCTTCTAATCATCTGGTATGGGAATGTATTTAAAAAGATGTTAAATTTTATTTTTTAAAGTTTTCTTACAACATATACCCGGATTTTTTGAAAGATTTCATTAATCATGCTCCAAACTTAAGTCAGTCTTAAGTTTGTCCGTTTTTAATGAAGATATCATTATGAATATTGAAATTTTATCACTTTTTAAACTAATTGAATAAATTTAAAATGTTTTGAGGGCAAATAACTCTCAAGTTATCTTCTTAATAAATTTTTGATGGGAATTCTGGAATTACTCCAAAATAAAGTTCTGGGCCTAGAACTTGCCCAATTACAATGTTCCGAGATCCTTTTCTATCCTGCTTCATAATGGTGCTAAGGGAAATGGGGGGAGGGGGCAACAAAATCACTTCAGGTACAAGGGTTCTCATGAGAAACCCTCAGGAAACTCGTATAACTAAATCAAGCACAAAAACTTTTTAACTTACAAGACTTGTTAAACCATGTCACATTTAAAATCCATTAGGGTCATCTTTGTATTTTGAATCATTTATCTGGTATATATTTTTCTAACATTTTAGAATTGCTGATCATGTGGTATTTTTTGAACAATTTGAGAAACTTGGTACAATAATCTACTTTTTATTACTTTTTGAACTTTTTCTAATTATACTGATGTCAAATTTATAGAACAAAGTATTTAATATTAATATTTAAGTGTTGGAATACGAGTTATCACAAAGAAAAAACTTGTTAAGAATTTCATACAGAGTTTATTCAGGGAAATTCTCATATCATTTATTCAAACATCACAAATAGTTAGATTTTCTTTTCTTTGTTATGTTACTAGCTTTGCAACCTTTTAAAAATGATTTACCTTTATGCTAGCTTGAATTATAAAATATAGACCTATGTCAAAAATAATTTAAAACAAGAACTGCGAACCCAAAACATTATATATAAGCTACAGGTTATGTTCAATCACCTGAATGAGTTGTTAAGTTCTTTCTTCTGAAAAATATTTCTCTTACAATTACAATGTTCCAAGCATGTCTTACTTTATTCATCTACTCTATGTTATATTAATCTTATTTTAATTATCTCCTAAACATACATCCTCTTCAATATCCATAGCAATATCCACTTTAGCAGAACTAGCACGTCTGAATGAGGTGATGTTGACGAAGCAGCAGCTGATTTGTTTCAGAATTGTCAAGAGTCTTGGACATGACGGGTTTCTCAAAAAAGTGATTTAATTATTAAATACATTTTCCTAGACCACCATTAATGAAGAATGCATTCAGATGCGGATGTAAAAGCTTGGCACCCCTAGGCAGTAGTAAATATAGCGTATTTTATATACTTATGTTTTTAATATTTACGTATTATTTATATCATATATAAACAAAGTAATAATTATATTTTTGTTTGTATCTTATAATAAATAAGAATAATAAATAAAGTAGTATTAACATTATAACTATGTAAAAACCAAAAATTAACCTTCCTAAAAACACTTATAACTTAGTTCAAAAATGAAATATTGTTCTCCATGTTGGCACTGCCAAATAATATACTTATAAGTTAATTAATTCATATAATTCTCAGATAATCTTTGCTGATCCAACAAAAACCATATTTAAAGAACAAACAGTTTTTCCAAATGTTATAATTTTTCCGTCACTTTCTTTTGGCGCTCCAAAACTCTTGCGCCACTAGGTAATTGCCTATATTGCCTATGCCTAAATCCGCCTCTGAATGCATTTAGTACAAAGCTGGCTTTCTGAAAACTGTGCCAAGTTCTCTTTTATCTTCATTGTTCTTCTTGACTTGCGTGCATAATGTCTGACAACTATTGAACACCTAGCTTAAGGAGGGATTTAAATACAATCCTTGGGAGCACCACATTCCATATCAGTAGAATGGAAATAAATGTAAGGACAACAGTAGTTTGCACGAATGAGGTGGAAGGTCACCGTTAAAAAAATAAATTAATAAAAAGTTTTGTATGCGACATCATCTGAAGTTATTATGAACTAGTGGTGGATTTACTATTGGGGATGGCTACTTACCTCTTAAGAATAAAATAAAAATTTCTTTTCTTACATAAAAACAATGTTTCATACTAAGGACTTTGATTTGTATTAGATGGTAAAAATATTATTTCAGATTTGGAAGTTGCCTTAAAATTGCATTATTTGCTCCAAATTTTCTCCTCCTCCAGACATTTAAGCACCTCTCAAAATAAAATCCTGGATTTGCTCCTTTTTTCTTTACGGCTTGTTGACATCGAGGTCATTAGAGTCCTAAAATTCTGTACAGGTAGGGAAAATGCAGTTACGCACTTAGGAGAGCCAACATGACTCGCTGAATGACTTGACCAAACCCACTAAAAACCCTCCTGAATTACAATATATCAAAACATACATCAAAACATACATCAAAACATTGAGGACAAAAAAATGAAGGGGG
>NNCF01129083.1:23212-205583 GCA_002313205.1 Laupala kohalensis | reverse complement strand
GGGGGGTTGCTCCTGTTGTGGACTTTATTGTCCCATAAAAGCCCATGTGTCTATCACTTCACAAATTACATAAGTTGTATGAAAATGTAATATGATGTTAAATATTTTGTAGAAATGCTTTATTTTTAGATAGTGCTGTAAAACTAGGTCTTCATATTTTTCAAAACTGTATCCAAAAAATTTAAGGTTAACAGTTTCTGCAACTAAGAGTGAGGATATTTTAACTAGTCCTAGTAAAAGAATCTAGTCACTAACACCAGGGGAAGACAAGTCAATTAATATAAAGATAATAAATGAAATAAATTCAAATATTCCCGAGAATATGGAATGTTTTATTAGTGACAGCTGTAGAAAATGGACAGAAGTATTCGTAAATGGGAAATGTAGCGTACTATTGAAGCTTATCTATGTGGAGTGATAGGAGTTGGGTGGTAGGTCATTGTTAGTAGGTGGGCCAGTTAGCCGGGTTCAACAACAACTTGGCCCACATGGAGGGGTTAGTAGAAGTAGTTAGTAATAGAGTTAGTAATACTAGAAGAAGTAGGAGGTGGATAGATGAAGGAGGGTTCGCTTTTCAGTAGTCACAGCCAGGTCACAGTTTTATGAGCTGAGCCATTGAAGTGAAAAGCTACAAATTTTTCTCTGGTCCCGCCGGGAATTGAACCCAGGATGACTTGGTGATGAGCAAGAATGCTAACACCTTAGCCACTGGAGGGGCCTGGTTCAGAAGAATCACATTGACCTGTGCAAAATTGGACAGCACTGTTCTATATGCTATTTAGGTTGGCTGGTAGGAAGTCGATTGAAACTGTACTCATGAAGTAGCATTTAGGAAGTGATCCTAGCATACAGCAAAAAAATTTAATCTTGTACCAGTATCTATTAGAAGAATAAATTTGTCATGCACATAAATGATGTGTGTCCTAAAATATGTTCTATCATTTCTTAACTTTCCTTCCAGATGAACCATGACCATGAACACCACCACGTTGGCCATGATCGCCATGATGGCCATGAAACTACAACACCCTCGCATGAACACGGAGGCGACACGTCGCATTGTGACATGTCGAGTCAACACTCAATGATGATGGTAAATATCTTTAATTGCTTTGCTATTTAACTTAGTAAATTAATCAGATTCCTTTCTCTTCAGGTATTTTTCAACTTTATGTTTCTTTCAAATATGTATTTATGAGTTGAGCACAGACTGAGTTCTCTTCATTTTGTTTCATCAAATAATTGTGATAGAAATATGTATTCTTATTAATAATTTGACTAAGTATGTTTTCTTTTATATTATGTCAGAGGTTCCTAGTGTTGTATTTGTAATTGGAATTATTGTTTTCAAAATATGTATGATTTTAAACCTTAAAGTAGTTTTTTCTTTATACCGTATCAACTTTGATGAATTGAATTCTAAATTATTCTTTTTTATGATTAATTCCTTTATTTTCAGTAGTTTGATTAAAGTGCATCATTCTACTTTCCAGATGAACTTCCATGCCGGATATTGTGAAACTGTTTTGTTCTCTAGTTGGCAAATAACAACGATAGGTAGTTTAATTGGTTCAATGATAGGAATTTTCATAATGGCTGCACTGTATGAAGGGCTTAAATATTACAGGTAATGTTTGTTATTGTATTTCTTTTATTAAATTGTTTAATTTATCTTATAATAATTGGTACCTTTTCTATTTTTTAGGGAATACCTATTTTGGAGAACGTACAATGCTCTTCAGTATAGATCAGTCACCATGCCTGCAGAGAAAGGGGTTGTATCTGAAGATAATCGTATTGTACAGTAAGTATATTGGCTACATAATAATTATTTACAATGTTGAAACAATGGATTGAACTGACGAAAGTGGACTAAGAATGGTCAGAGGTGACGTGTTGTAACTTTCCCTGATTGGGACAAAGTGTCCATAATAATAAGCAAACAGGTATAAGATTACTGCTATGACTCATTGGAAGAATTTTAAGAAAATTGTTGAAAATTCCAAAATGTTGTAAGTATTTTCTATGGGAAATATGTACAGCCCTGTGCTCGGAGAAGTTGCAACGTAACATTGCTACTGGTAGCAAGACTTGTCAATATATTTTCATGTTCTCTTTGCTCTGGCGTTGTTTTTGTTGTCAGAGATATTCTTTGCAATTATTCACAATTAAAATAATAGTAATGCAGCAAATAGTTTTGTCTTTTGTTGTTCATTGAATTAAACGGTGTAATAATAAAAGTATGAAATGAATGAATAAGTTCTACTTGTTTCATCATACTTTATTTATTTAGTCTTGTTTTGGCTACGGTTTTGTTACTGCTTTTATTCAGTATGCTCTTTGAGTCTAGATAGTTTTGTGTATTCTTTGTAATACAATCTAAATGCATATCTAAAACTGAAACAATATAAATCGTTACCACTACGAATATGCTTTTTCATATTTTTGTGATAAACTAATTCAAAGGGCTGATGGTTTGGTAAAAATAAAGTTATTACTTTAACGTTGTCATCAGTTTAATTATACATCTAGATTAGTGTAAAGAGACCATTCACTTTACATAATGTTACCTATAAAATATTTGCTGTATTGTTGAACAAAAGATTAATTGATATAGTTGAAAAACTCTTTTCAGACTATCAAATGGGATTCCGCCAAAATCGATCTACAATAGATAATATTTTCATAATGAGGCAAATTTATGAAAAATGTCATGAACATGGTATAGATCTGTATAATATGTTCATAGATTATTCTCAAGCTTTTGATTCGGTATACAGGGATAAAATAATGGAGTCCCTGGCTATTTATCGAGTACCCCAAAAGTTAAGAAATTTGATAGCACTCACATTAAGCAACACTAAAGCGAGATTAAAAATCAATAATCTACTTAGTGAGGAATTTGAGGTGACCTCTGGAGTCAAGCAAGGTGATCCTCTTTCGGCAACTCTGTTCTGCATAATTATTGATGTAATTATGCAAAAAACTGGAATTAAAGGAAACATCTCTTCACGCGTGAGACGATGTATCGCCTATGCTGATGATAAACTGATTACATCAAGAACATACAAAACATTGGCAGAAACATTCTGTGCACTTAAAGAGACATCTTTAGATTATGGTCTAATAATTAACAGCAACAAAACTAAATACCTAAGATGTAAAGCAGGCAAAATAAAATTAATAAATAAATATCCATGTAGACGGCAAAGAGTTTCAAGAAGTGAGATCATTTAAATATCTTGGATCAGTCATAAATGGAAGCAACAGGATTGAGGAAGAGATTAACGAAAGAATCGCAGCAGGCAACATAGCATACTATGCAAACAGAGCATTATATAAGAGCAAATTACTCTCGAAATCTGCTAAACTACGTCTGTATCAAGCCACAATACGGCCAATAGTTACATATGCTGCAGAAACTTGGACTCTTAAACAAGCAGATATTCAAAAACTAATGGTTTTTGAAAGAAAGATTCTGAGAGGGATATATGGACCATAAAGGTGAAAGATGGTATTTGGAGACTAAGAACGAACGTGGAGCTAGATACAATAATTAAACACAAGAACATCATAAAACAGATAAAAGCATCCAAACTGAGCTGGCTGGGACATGTATGCAGAATGAAAGAGAGTAAGTACAGTGAGAAAGATATGTGAATGGAAACATCAAAGAAGAGAGGAAGGTCCAAAACCAGATGGATAGATGATGTCTTAGAAGATTTAAAGAAATTGAATATTAAAAATTGGACTGTGAAAGTGCAAGATAGGAAATGGTGGAAAGCTATTGTGGAGGAAGCCGAAACGATGAGATAAATCGTTGTAGTGCTTTTTAAGAAGAGAAGAGTTGTGTAAGGTGAGAGACCACAGAGGCTGAGGTACTAGAAAGGCTTGGGAAGGGTAGAAAAGAGAAGTCAACGATTCAAGGACTCACCACCGTAAACCAAACACCAAATTTGTGTGCAATCACCTCTCTGAGGTTTGTACGAACTTTCACTGTGAGCACTTTCATTGGGCATTTTCAGCAATTCTTAAAAATACTTCCAACGTATATTAGCAGCTGATATTTTACCTGTATACTTATTATTATGCACACTTTCCACAAAAAAAAAATACCAGGGCAGGTTTTGACATGTCCCTTTTGTTGCCCTTGTGAGACAACATCTGCTAATGTGATTAGGCACCCACTCTACTTTATCAATTTATAGAAAACAAACCTTTTGTGGAATCATTCTATATTGGTTCATATCACATTCAGTTTTTATGAATGTGATTCAAATATTTTGGCTGTAAAATTATTTTCTTTCTTGGGCGGGAGGGAACTTACATTAAATCTTTCTTTGTAAATTTCATTTCAATTTCTGTCCAAAACAGCAGTTAAAAACTGCACAGGACCATGTGGAGGTCTAATCTTATTTACTCTCTGGATGCAAGAAGGGACAATCCAGTGAACGCAGATCAAAGAAAATTGGATTTATTTTGTTTTCTGAGTTTTCTAAAAGGAGAGGAATAAAATGTTATTTTTAATCTCGAATTGTGACTGCACATTATACCTATGATTCATTTTGGAATAATACATTGATAACTAAATAAATAAATGTAAGTATTAAATCTGCCACTGCCCTTGGGCCCTTGATCGGAATTGATGGGATGGTCCCTTGCTTGTTTCTGGAGAGTAACTTAGTTTATTTTCCTCCTTGTGGTCATTTTTATTTACTTAAAGTGAATTGTTCATAAACGCCAATCACTCATGACAACTGCAGGTCCGCTACAGCATACTGCGTACACTCCCTTCATTATTAATCATACAGAGCATTTGTACTACAACATGACTATTTCCTATTAAAGATTAGGTCTGAGGAAGTGTTATTTTGTAGATATTGCCTTCAAAATCATTCTCAAGGAAAAAAAGAGTTAAAAGAAATGAAAATAATTTTTTTACGGGAATGCTATCGACAATACACTAGAAATGATTCTGATAAAATATAGTCCAATATTTGTACGGTCGCGTGCCCTTCTGACACGAACCTGGAATCTGGGCATTAATGAATTACAAGAATGTTTGATTGAAGTTAGAATGAAAGAAGGATGGATTCTTTGGTAAGATCGTGTAATGTGACTTGAAATTTGAATGCAGAACTATTAGTGTAATTTCTCAAGATATTTCCGCTTCTACCTCCAGGATTGATGTTACTAAACAACAGAGGCTGCAGAGTAATAGCAGTAGGGTGACACCTGTGTCCAATTTCAGCCCCTATACATGAAATATCTTATAAGCTTCCTTAATAACCTAACCGAAACTAGAACTATGCATGATCTTTAGCCTTCAATTAAGGATATTTATTAATTTGCTATTAGGAAACCTCTCAGTTTTTGTGAAAAATCTATTAATGCAACCATTGAGTTTGTTAAAACACAGGTATTTTACAATTTTTTATCTTTAATGTTTATTACTGTTAATTGTAACATAAAAAAAACTGGGGAAAAAATTATTCATTTGCTGTAGTATCCTAAGCAGTATTTAAAATAATAATTGAGTAATTGGACGTGGATTTGTATTTCAAGTGATGAATTTATTTGAAAAATCGGTTCAAAGATTGGGGGGAAAAGTGTTTCATGAATCTCTCTTAATATGCATAATTAAAAAATTTTTTAAATATAACTATGCCTTGGTGAACTTAATTCAATAAGATTCCAAATCACCAAATTTTATTTCACAAACCTTGTTCATTAATTTATGTGCAGAGATCTACTCCCTTAAACTACCTCATGAGATTTTTTGAAACTTCTAGTAATATAAATCTTTTTATCTGAAAGCTTGAGCATAGTGTGAGACATTGACCCTAACTGTATCTAGGCAGTTCCCTTAAGCAATTTCTTAAAGAAAGATCTTTACCTCTGATTTGAAATATATTTGTCTGTTAGATCTCATTACAAAACTTCTAAATTTGGGTGATGGCAAAACCAACTGTAATTGGAATAATTTTTCTTTTGAGTGTTTGGGCAGGCATCAGTGATTCAGTTTATTACCTAACTTAAGTCAAAAGGAACTTCATTATAATTTAAAAATTAAAACTTACATTAAAAGTTAGAAGTATTTCGTAAATTAAAAGTTGTGAAAGATAGTTTGCTCATTGCTACTGTGTTTCTTCTTTATTTGAACAGGCTCGAAATATTTTGTTTGTTATCTTAAGTTTTATTTGTTTATAGTGTTTTTTTTTTTTTTTTGTGGGGCTTTAGGGCTCGTCAATTTATAGTGTTAAAATATATATTTTTGAAATGTGAATTAAAATTGTTTTACTTTCTGTTTGGTGTGCGTCAATCAGTATGGTAGGAGAAGTAATACACAAACAACCGTAAGTTGATAATTTTTTTTCCTCAGCATGATTTGGCATCTACTAATCTGACCTCATTTATTGTTCTAGAGTATGAATTATTTGCTTTTTCTTTGAGTAAGTAGGAGACATGCAGTGGTGGATCCAAGGGGGACACACTGGGCACCTGCCCCCCAACCCCCCCAAGAAAAAAAAAGATATAGCAATAGTGATAATAAAAGGCATGGGTTTTTATTTTCAAAAAATTTCAGCATGCCTATTGAAAGTAGTAAGATGATCTAATAAAATATGTGTAAAATGACGACTTCATACGATAAAAATATGAATTACTTTACTTTTATAGATTTCCACTCCTACATGGGAACAAGAGCTACAATATTTCACTGTACCTTTCTCTGCCCCTGCAATTGGTAAAAAATTAAGTACTTTATTTTCGATCCCTGACATTGTATTCCACTATTACTACTGTAGTCGTGTATTAAATTCCGCTAAATTTTCATAATTTGATATGAGTTATAACGTTAGAAGGAACGCCAAACATTTACATGTTATAGCATTAGAAGAAATTATATTGAGTAAATCTGAAGCAGTTAATAGACTCATTAGCAGGAACATCCAAAGTAAAAATTTGTCTTATGTTTTGAAAAAAATTTGTGTTATATTTTTTTTAAGTTCTTTTAAAATGAAAAATATGATTTGTGTTTATTATAGGAGTGTCTCAAATTTCAAGAAGTGAATTTTTTAAAAATTTCTGGAGGGACCCACACACCCTGGATCCGCCCCTGTATGCATGCACAAGTATTGTGTTTAAAGCACACGCATTTAGTTATGAATCAGATATTTAGCACCTGCTTGGGCTTTAATTCACATTCAAACTTTGCCTTTTGATGTGTAGCACTAACTGAATACTATTATTTAATGTCTCTTTTTTCTTTGTTCCTTGCCGACTAGGAAACCGTTTAGGAATTGTGGAATACTAACTCGTTTTGTTCTCGTTTTCCAGGCCCACAATGTTCAGCATAATGCATGGATTCCAGACATTCTTACATGTGGTCCAGATTGTTCTTAGTTATTTTCTCATGTTGATTTTCATGACGTACAATATTTGGCTGTGCTTAGCTGTGGTTCTGGGAGCAGCTACAGGATACTTCTTGTTTGGATGGAAGAAGTCCGTTATAGTGGATGTTACTGAACACTGTCATTGATGCTGTGTATGATGTTAGACTTAACTGTATGAATACAAAAGCAGTATCTACAAGTTAATTCACTTTATCTGTAAAAAGTGACTTTGTTGAAGGCTGCTTGGATATTTTATCACATGTTGATGGTCTGGAAGTTACACACATGACAAAATAGTATCTGTTATTACTGTAGCCACGATTATATTACGTATTGAGATTTTGGGACCCCTCTCTCAGACTAATGTGTGATGCTGGATATTTTATTTGGTAGATGTAAATAAAGCTCTTCTATATTTTTTAACTGAATGCCATTGCTTTTACTGTAGAGCAGGAGTATGCTAATCTGTTACTTTATAATACATTTGGAATCTGAAAGATGGATCTGGGTTCTTTTAATACTTTGAAGGATGAACTACGTTTTCATAATTCGTATGCTTGTCAGCTTGATTTGTTTTATGACACCTCCCTTAACTTTGGTGAGAAAAATTAAAATGTATCTGTGACAATTGTAATTAGAAAATCAAATTATGAGCTTGACACATTTTTGAATTGTAATGTTTAAAAATACAAAACAATAATGAATGCATTTATCAAAAAGTAATTATTTCTACCAAATTGTTTTTAATCGTAAACTTTAATAAGATAAGTGCACAATTAACTTAATATTGCAGATATATGAATGTGATTCATACAGTGGTGAATTATTTGAGCATTATTTTTTATATAAATAAAAGATTTTTTATTACAATGAGCTATTCTTGTTAAAGCTGGTCTATTGCATTCCATTATTGAACATCCAGGAGACATTGAATGAAACTATTTCACTTTGAACTGAAAACAACAATTGTTTGATTTACTATTATTGTATTCTAATAAAATGTTTTAGCAAAACTTATTTATTGTTACTACTGTTAACGTTCCCATATGGGCTGTCTATAAATTACATTAAAAGACCTGGAGGGAAGGGAGATTTTTTAAATGTTATCATCATGTGGCTTGGAGCAGCCTTGGTGTTATGTCTCGTCAAGTTTTATAGGGTCCTTTAACTTACAAGTTTATCCCTGTAGTCCTTACACTCAACTGCTCTGTGAGACTGCAGAGCAATAGAAAGAAAAAGTCTATGGATCAAATATAGTCCCGACATTTTCCAGTACATAACTAAAACGATTCTTTTCAGTGGGGGAGATAGGGCCGGCATTGCTTAATTATGGAAGGGAGGAGGAGAGTCTTTAGAAAAGTTAAATTTAAGGACAGACCCATACATGTACACAGTAATTTTATTGTAAGGTTTAGTGTTGTGTCCTTTGTAATGGAAGAGAAATCCTTTATCATAAAAAAAATCAATAATGGTGGTCTTTGAAATCCTTTGCCTGGTCTCTAGTTTATGGGATTTAATTCATAGTACTTGAAGTGGAAGTATTTTTGTGTGTTTCTATATCGAGGAGAACAACTAAATCAAAGCATATGGAAGGAAATCCAACAGTTTTCTAAATAAGGGCTTGTGACACAAATATCATTAGGGAACAAGTAGAAGGACGATAACAAACGCACAGTAAAAGAGATGTGTTAGCTTTATGATTCTAAGGGAACAGCTGGGAATGGCGGTTAGATAGGAATTTTAGATAATCACTACACTTGTAAAGTAGCAATTTATTTTTGGTATGTTCAATGTACCATGTTTTTCCCTAATATAGTTGTACCAGCAAATGAAATCTAAGTTTCCTGTTTGAATTTAGTGCAATAACTAGAACTAAATTCTACATAAACAAATTATCACACTACATACCAAAACATCCCAAATATTTCAAAGGAGTCGATAAGACACAATGAAGTAGATGAATAACAGCAGACCAGCACTAGCTTTAAAATAATGTACAAAGGAGGTAACTTCAATGAATATATAAATTAACAGTTCTTGTTCTAAGTTATGTTAGCTCATTGATATATACACTTTAATCATTATATTGTAGCTTTTGCTCCAAAAGTTTTCATTAGTACAACACAACACATCCAATAAGTTACATATTGCCCCAGAAAATGAACATGAATCACTTCTAATTTTCTACATTAGGGAATATTTCACTCATAGTCCTCATGACATACTATGAAAACTATTGTTTTAAATTCATATGTAACTGGAATATCACACACAAGATAATTCTCACACATGTAATTTTTCTTTCATGTTTACTAAAAGTGAATAGGTTTTCCTATAATTATCTCTGTATACACAAGGCAACTCCACATAATCAATTTCAGGGAGGAATATCTAATAAACAACCAAAGTGCTCTACAAAACAAAAGTCTGAACAATCAACTATATATCTACTAGTAATCTTACAGGTACATCATGGCTTGAGTGATGTAGAACTGAGACAACAGCTCAATTTAAGAAGTGGAATATCATCACACTTATCATCTGAAAATTATACTAAAATAAAATCATGGGAACATTCTCTGAAAATTTAATGTTTTGTTTTTGTATTGTTTTTTTCTTACAAAGGATCTTGCTTTGAAGCCTCAAGCTCTACTGCACTAGTTAATACAATTGGATAATTATGAGCATTCATTCATAAGCATAAAGTATGTGGTAAAATATATCACTTTCAGATGCATGAAGTTTTATGAAAGCAAAAGATGGATTGGTATGAAGTTGATGAATTCAAATCAGATCTATTAACCCAATAATCATAACTTTACCAATAGTGCAACAGTTGTCTCGTATGAGACTGGCCAAGAATTCGTTTCAATATTTTGGCAGGATAAAATAAAACTGTCCAACTCATTAATGGGCATAAGCCATTAGGAGAGGTATTCACCCAATGTTCGTACACACCAATACAGGTTGACAAAAGCGAGTAAGTGAGGAACTTAATTTTATTCCTTTTAACCAACAAATCACAACCAAAATTGAAGTTAATATAAATAACATAATAAAATAAATTCTAAGTTTTTACAATATATTTAACAGTGTATAACATAAATTAGTGAAAGTAAAAAAACTGAAAATGTTAGGCACTAAGCTTAACATTGATTTGACTAATGTCTAATGACAAAATATCTCCAGTGGAGAAACATAAGAAAAAATACAAATATGGTTCTTTATTGAAACTTTGAATTTCACTAAAATGCAAATTACTGAAGAATTTGGCATCAGAGGCCAAAAAAATATTGTAACTACTTTTATCATGTACCACTTTTGGAAAGGTATAAATCATTTACAGATCATATTGTTCGACTGATTAAGGAATTTATATTGAAGGACTTTACCAATTGTGCTCATCACAAATGGCTAAAATGAAAGAACATTGGATGAAAACTCAAGTATCATTTCTCTTAAACAATACATCCCCAGTTGAAGTCGTACTGAAAGAAGTCTTTCCTAGGGAGCTGAATGAACCAATACAACCTCTGAGATTTGTTACAATAAACCCTCATGCTTCAGTGCATAAAGTGAATAAAATAAATATTAGTCAGAAAATACAAGTCAAAAAGTTATTTATTGATAATAAACTGCTCCTGATGAGACAGAGCTCAAAAAATATCTTTAATTTATTATAAGTACATACCTCCACACAGTACAGTATTCCCTATCAACTCACTACATGAGAGAAGGTTAGAAATACAAAATGTTCGTGAACATGTGTCAATGTACTTTGCACACGCTTCACAAGCAAATAATTCAACTATCAATTTACTATTGACTCAACTTATGATCAAAGCTAATTTCAAAGAAAGAAAAACTATAAAATAAATAAAATCAAAGTATAGGACCAGAAATAAAGCATTGTTATGTACTACTGTACTCACAAAATGCACCGGAGCACAAAATTGCAGGGTATCTGCAGAAAACAGGGATAAGGGAATAATTTAGAGAAAAAATAGTTAAGAAACATGAGAGTTTACTGTTTGTTTTTTTAACATCATACAATTTGATGAGTCAGTCATAAAAATAACAACAAAGATATTATTTCAATGCTGGGATAGCACATACTTACACATCCCAAGCTTGAAAAATATAATGTACAAAATCATAAAAATAAAAGTGATTACTCTTGCATTTAAGAACAACATTTAACAATCTTCTGTACAAATATCTGTTTTTGAATTGATCCTAACAAACAATGAAAAGACAAGTAATTCACATCTTGTGTAAATTGTCAAGTTTAGAAGACTACATTATTTTTTAAGTAAAAAAATAATAAAATCACACACATCACTGATTCTACGAACAAAATTAGATTTTACACATAAACTAGGTGATCTTTGATTCACTATATAACACTGCACAAAAATGCAGTCAAGAACTCCAAAAAATCTACAGTCATGCGGCACTGAAAGTTATGGGAAATTTTACATACAACTTTTCTGTGATTCACAATTATCAGACAAAAATATTGTGCCATAAAACAGCACAGTATATAATTAATATTATACTTGTTTTCTGCAAAACCAAAGAGCTAACTTTATCAAGCTGTGTCATTCCCTGACCGACATTTTAATTTCAACATTTTTGTTACTAGCAATACTGCTTTTAAGACAATAATTATACGTCGTATTGTAGCACTTGTCAGGGAAAACACAACGAATCACACATAAGACAAATAAAATATACTTCTCTGCAACACTGTATTTCAGACCAATTTCATGACTAAATTACTTTAAAAAGTTTATTACAAAGCTAAGAAAAATGTTCAAACCATCAAATACAAAATAATAGGAACCCTAAATTAACACTTTTATGCCTTTCTTGAAGAAAAAAGAACAGGACTACCATCTTCAAAAGAAAAGAAAGAATACAGAGCAATGTTCTTCAATATACACACACTCACAAGAAGGAATTGAAGACAAGTCAATGTGTAATAATAAATTACAATTGTATTTTTGTCCCTTACTAAGTATTTACAAAATGCGCTCAATGAGCCATGACAATGATGAAGGATATATTGCAATGTAGAGCCATCCTTAAATATATGTATATGTACTTAATGCAAAGATTTTTACCTAACCTCACTTGAAGCAAAAGAACTAACAACAAAATCTACTTAAGAATATTGTTTGAGGTTACATTATGTACAAAGTTAAGTAAGGTTAGATGTCCAACATCAGTGTAATGCTCATAAGAAAACAATACATACGTGGTAATCCCTGGAGAAAAATTAATATATTACACCAGTTTTATGGAGTCTGACAATCAGCTCCACTGGTCTTGTCCTTTCCTAAATATTTGGAATTCTTGAAATTACTGTACAAGTCCACACACATTTCCTTGAGAATATTTTCTTCCTTTAAAACTGTTTTCACAATTGGTGTCCATTTCACTTGAATACAAAAACATACATTCACAAAAAATAATTAATGACTTGACAAGTATATCATTTACACTAAACTAAATCATTTAACTTTTGCCTTCATTATAATGATTCTTCAAATGCAGCCATCACATCACTCTGCAGATTCATGTCTATTTGACTCGCCATCTAAAAAAAAGAAACATATGTCAGAAACATAAAAATGAAATGTTTTTTTAAATATAAAGTGATATTATAAAAATACATTCACAATTTTTTTAAGTAAAAAATTTTTGGTTATTTTACTACACTGATTTAGAAGGTACGT
This sequence comes from Laupala kohalensis, assembly GCA_002313205.1. Lineage (NCBI taxonomy): Eukaryota > Metazoa > Arthropoda > Insecta > Orthoptera > Trigonidiidae > Laupala > Laupala kohalensis. Next base: position 192,448 of record NNCF01129083.1, on the reverse strand, counting down.
CCCAGCAGAAGTTTTTCAACTCGACAATGATGATACAACAAATTTCAAGCTCATAAAATCTGTATTCACACATAACTTCACAAAATTCTCAAAGATTTTTTTTTTTTTGTTAGGCTTTAAGGAGTAAGATAAAGATTTATGGTGTTCCATTGTAATAAAATATTCAGATTAAATCCAATATTCACAAAAAGAGTAGTCCCTACAGAAATTCCAGAAGCACTCATTGAAGGAAGGAGAAAACAAAAGACAAATACTGCAAATGCATACAGAACCTTTTTCACACAAAATTTTGAATGGAAGTATTTGCAGTATCTGATTTAAAAAAAGATGAAATCTAAAAAGATGTGAAAAAACTGAATACAAAAAATTGAAGTAAATAAAAGTATAAACACAGTAAAACTTAATGTCAATAGTTCCCTCCATTCGCACAATGTTTCAAAGAATGCTTTGGTCAGCCACACTCTCTGATTCCATTTTTCATTAGGACACATTTTGAGAGCTCTGACTCGCATACTCAAATGCTGCTGACAGTTTGCTCAGTGCTCTGCTGATAGAAAAGAGAGTGGATGAATTTTGAAAGTAAAGTGTTTTCAAAAAGATTTTAGAAATTTAGTAGACTATCTGTGCAAATGGATGACCAATCATTCCCAAACAAAGTGTTTGTCTACGGAATGTTAGTCTCTGTATTTTTACACAAATACTTCCTGAAATATTTTACATCTACAAGTACTAATTTAAAAACACCCCTACTGGAAAAATTATAAAATTTTGCAAAACAATAAATTTAATTGGTAGATAGCGTGGACAAAATGTGTGCTTCAAGAATCCACCTAACTATAACATAATCATATAAAGATTTCAGGTTTTAGTTATGTGCTTTGCTTATGAAGTGTTGCATGTAAGTTAAATTTTGCAATTGTCCTTGCTACATGTACATGTTCAAATGAGCTGGTGAAAATCAGAGTGGTGTAAGTCAAGAAAATAAAAAAATTGAGTTAAGTCAATATTTAGCATTGTTATGCATTATTCTGTTTAGTTTTAGGGTGAAGTAAGTCAGTGGTACACCCAGTGGGGGCTGGGAGCCCCACATCATTCTCATCCCAAACAAAACTGCCAAGATGTTTAAAATGAGAGTGGCATAAGTCAGTCGATGAATTTATGTTGATGCAAACGTGCGATGCCAAGTTATCAGTGGTGGTTTTAGTGCTATAATTTGGTTTATTACATACTAATGGTGGTAAGAAGTTCTACATATTTGACATTGTCGCAGTAAATAGATATGAAACTGAGGTAATCTTATTTTTAGAACTGAAAAGTCAGAAAAATACTTCTATTGATATTTTGATGTTATGCCTACATTGACAAGGCTTTTTAGGAAAAATTGGGCTTTATATTTATAAAAACATTTATGCTTTTTGTAAAAGGTTATGCTTATAAATCCAGGTGTCATTCAATAACTATAAAAATGAGTAGGCCTAAACGGAAAACTTATAATTGGTTACAACTTCCCAGTGAATCTAACTCCGTTGAATCAAATGGCGATGTAGATAGGAATCCAGACTACAAAACCGATGACAGGCTTTTGAACAAAGACTCGACCTTATGCAAAGAAATCGAAAACAATAATATGAGTTTTTTTAAATTCTGCATATCATTTGAGTTGTTTGGAAAGAAAAAAATATATACTAATTGATACGACAATTATAATTTGTGTTGATATCGACCTAACCTCAATACCTGTATCACAGAAGCAAATTGAAAACAAAAGGAGGATCAATAATCTCAAATGTCTACTAAAGTTGACCCTGAATGAAAATGAGAAGCTCAGAAATGAGAAAAATGCGTCTGCTGAGAACCACAAGCTGAAAAATTTGGTTGCAGAACAGCATAGGAGTGTTATTGATCCTTATCCTCATCAGCATGATGGAGAAGAAGCCGACTTAGTTGAGAAAAATGATAAACTACAACAGAAGTTTGAAGATATGTTTCGATATGAACTAAAAGTAGAAAAAGAAAAATTATTAAATCCTCGTCTCAAGATAATTAATATTTCTCGAAAATTTCCTGAGAAGCTAGCCGGCATAATAGTGTCTCAAAATTATCTTCAGAATCCCAAGATTCAAGTGCAACATGTAAAAGGAGGTAACTTGGAAGAAAAAAGACTATACTACATTTACAGCATATATTGAAGTGGATCCTAAAACTTTTCATGAATTAATGAGAAGAGAGGATTGCTATTGGTTTTGAATCCTGCAAATATTAACCTTAGACGTGTATTGGCATAGTGCTAAAAAATGTTCTAAAGTAAATTATGCTCAAAATGTGACAGGGATAATGATACTTGAGCTTGTGATAGAAGTGAAAAGAAATGCATAAACTGTGTTAAAGCGAACTATCTGCAAGGAAAAAATTTCAATGTTTGCCATTATGCCTATGAAACTTGTGAGTGTGAATATTTCAAGTTACAAGTGAACAAAGTGAGATCTAAGGCCAATTTACTCACTACTGTACAAATAATTTAAATGTTTTTAGTGGTGATATTGATCTTGTTAACAGCAAATTTATTATAAATAAATAAATTTATTGTCAAAAAACAGTACAAACTGCGTATGACCACGTGGAGGAAAAAAAAAACTAATTTACTCTCCGGAAGCAAGCAAGGGACCATCCCATCAATTCCGATCAAGGGCCCTAAGGCAGAGGCGGATTCAAAAAATTCAGCAAAAATTCCTAGATAAGATAAAAAGTTAGCTGCGAGTTATAATACTAATAGAATGTCAATATGTTTGTAATTTTAAGCAAAAAATTACATGTAAGTTATTATCGAACTATAGATTATTCTGAGTATAGTGCTTAAAAATTGAAATAACACTAAATTCACGATTTATTGTTACAATAGACCCGCCCCTAGACAAAGCCTAGAGAACCTGTATGATAAATCCGCCTCTACCCGAAGGAAAACCGGAGAAAAACCCGGGCCAGGATGGGGCTACAGAATTTATGTACACAAACGTGCCAATGTTGAGTACACATAAAACTAAATTAATATGAGCCATAAGACAACACAATCATGCAAGAAAATAGTTTTTGAAATTGTTATAAGTTGTTTAAAAAGTACTACAGCAATGGCGTGATAAAGCACAAGACGAATTTAACTTTTGTTAAAATCAATAAATTCTTTTACAGTGTAGAAGCACTGGTGCAGGAGGTAGTTTTTAACCGCGGATTTGAAGATATTCAATTTCATAATATCTTTTATATTCTTGGGCAGGGAATTATATAGAACGATTCCCGAATGGTATGGTCCCTTTTGGCAAAGAGTGGTTGACACTCTAGGGCGATGAATATTACTACTATTGCGTGTATAGTGTTCGTGAACGAGACTGTTTCGTATAAAGCAAGGGTGGCACTTCAGTAATTCGGACTTAACAAACACGACTGTTTCATAAATATAAATGCAGGGAAGTGTTAATATATTTAATTCCTTGAATAAAGGTTTACAAGAGTTTCGGGGGTGAGATTTACAAATTATCCGAACTATCCTCTTCTGAATTCTGAAAGTTTGAATACTCTGACCGGAATTACCCCAGAAGGTAATGCCGTAACGTAAATGGGAGTAAACGTTTGCAAAATATACGCAACGGGAAATACGTGGACTAACTGCGTTAACTAAGATTCGGAATGCGTAACACAATTTGCTTAATTGGGAATTAAGATTGTCAATGTGACAATTCCATTTGAGGTTGTCTTGAATATGGAGACCTAAGAATTTTGTATTTGTAACAGTTTTTAATTGTGTTCCGTTTAAAGAAAGAGAAACCTGGGGTAAAGATTTTGTGATACTATTGTGAAATGACATAGACACTGTTTTGTCAGTGTTTACAATGAGACGATTTGCATGGAACCAAGTCGAAAGGTTAGACAAAACTTTTTGAGCATTGGCGTGTTTACATAGTAAATTAGTGTCATCAGCAAAAAGAACCATTTTGCAATCTGATGTGGATGATGACATGTCGTTCACATACAATAAAAAGAGTATAGGGCCGAGAATTGATCCTTGGGGTACTCCGCAAGTAAGTGGCTTTGTTTCTGAAAGACAACGCTCAAGTATTTTATTTTTAGTATAGGATATTTCTACTTGTTGATATCTATCTTTTAAATAAGAAGTTAGCCATTGATGTGGAAGTCCACGAATGCCTAAAGAATGCAATTTGGTAAGGAGAATTCCGTGATCGATGACATCGAATGCTTTGGATAAGTCAAGAAAAACACCCTGAGGATTTTCTCCACTGTCTAGAGATGTGGTAACATCGTTTAAGAAGGAAAATATGGCGCTTGTAGTGGAAAAGGATTTCCTAAAACCGTGTTGATCGTCAGAGAGAATGTTATATTTTGATAAAAAATCTAGAAGACGCTTATAGAACAATTTTTCTAGGATTTTTGAGAAAGTGGGTAGTAGAGATATTGGTCGGTAATTTCCAATATTAAGTTTGTTTCCTTTCTTGTGTAAAGGTTTCACTTTAGCTCTCTTAAATATATTGGGAAACACCCCTTCCGATAAAGAACTATTAAAAATATTTACGAGTGGATTTAATATAGCGTGGGACGAAGATTTAACAATAAACTCAGGTATATCATCTATGCCTCGTGAAAATTTGTTTTTTAAGGAGCTGATGATTCCCATGACTTCACTGGCGTTAGTTTCGGAAGTGAACATAGAATTGGGTATGTGGGTGGTAATAATTGGAGGACATTGATTTGGATATATTGAGTTCGTTATTTTACCAACTTCTGAGAAGTGAGAATTAAACAAACTTGCGATGTCCTGAGGATTTGACACGATCTTGCCATCGTTTAGTAAAGAAACATTTTCTTCGCGATTTTCAGAAGTTGACGTGTAATTGTTAACAATATTCCACATGGCTTTCATCCGGTTGTTCGATTTTAGTATATGCCTGTCGTTTTCCATAACTTTAGCTGCATAGACTACTTTTCGGAGAATAGTCTTATATTTACGAAAATAATTATGGAATTCGGGTGGCTGGTTATAGCGTTTTGAAAGATAATATAAACGGCGTTTGTTTTTTGAAGAAATTCTTATCCCTAGGGTGATCCATCTATTGTATTTTTTTGTGTTAATTAACTTGCGTTTTATGGGAAAACTAGAGTTGTAATGTTTTAGGAATGTTGAGATAAATACATTGAATTTGTCGTCGGTGTTTTGGCAATTGTAAACATCTTTCCATGTTTCTTCACGCAAATAATTTACGAATATGGATTTATTTATGTCATTAAACTCTCTTGTAAATTTGTAAAGGATTTTAAGCGGTTTTAGTGTATTATTAATAGTCAATACTTGAGCAAGGTGATCACTGTATCCGGCGATAAACACTTCAGAGAGATACGAGATTCCATTGTTGACTATAATTATTAATGGTGTTTCCATACTACATTTAAATATTAGATGCATCACATGTAACATAACACTTCTTGAACTTTTACTCAAAACATTACAAAGGAAACCTGATGTGATTGTGTGTTCAGAAGCTTGGCTGCTGCATGGTCCACGATTTGTAAATATTACAGGCTACATCTATCATGGCAACAACAGTACAATAAATAAGGCAGATGGCATTGTTATTTTTGCTAAGAAAACTTTCGTTGTAATAAGTGTAATCGAATTTCTGAACAACCTGAAAGCGATTTCTATAATCATAAATATCAATTCTGTTAAGTACATAAAAATTCCAGGCAAAAACCATATGATTCTAGGAGATGTAAATATTGATATACTTAAAAACAATAGTGAGAGTGATGAGTATTGCAATAATTGCTTAGAAATACATGTCTTATATAAATACAGATACTAGACCCAATAATCCAGCTTTTCCTGATATTGGTACGTGCATCGATCACTTTTACATTAAGACTACTGCTGATGATAGTGTATGCAGGTTATTGTACCAACTGAATTACCACTTGCCTATTATTGTGAATTTTGTGAATTTCAATATAAGTAGTAACTAAAACTTCGAGAGTCATTCAAAATGTTAAAAATATATTCTAAAATATTATTCTAATATTAATATCAACATATTTTTTCTCATACTAGTATATTAGGATACACATTTTTTTACATACCCTATGCACTGAAAAGGGTCAATTTTTAAGCAGCTTTTCCCCCTTTTACTATAACTTTTCAGTATTCTAATAAATCAATGTCTCGAAGTCTGCTTAATGCTTGAAGCTTAATAATGAGCTGCTTAATGTCATTAAGTACAAGAGCTCCCCATTTTTTCCATCTCCTGATGTACTTGTTTGTAAATCTATATACTAAAATTGGAGAAAGATTATTTCTTGAATCAGTTGAGTAAAACAACACTTTTTGTCCCTTTTTTCTTATGACAGGATCTATTCCCTTCCTTTTTTCATATGAAATTCTCACCCGAAAATCCTAACCCCGATCAACCTAGAATGAACCACAGTTATAAAATACGGGAAAGAAAACCCCACAAATGTAGGCAAATTTTCTTTTGTAAATGGAACTATTACCTAGTGGAACAAATTACCTGCATCAATGTTAGAGACTTTCCCCAAAACTGTAAACTCTTTTAGAAAAAGATTTCAGAATGTGAAGTGAAGGTTTGGAAAGAGGAAATATATATATATTATTATGGATGTTTCAATTTTGAATTTATGGTATTTTGGTTTCGATTATGGATTATGGTATTTTGATCATGTATTGTTTATTATGTACAGTTTTGTATTGTATCATGTATCTCTTATCTTGTATTGTTATGGTTATGTATGATTATGTACCTCCTTGTATTGTTGTTTAGTATCATATTACTTACTGCCATGTTATAAGTCAAGTTACTTACAGTTTTATGTGTAAACAATGAGTTGTAATACCATCACAGCCATCGAGCTATGCTCATTTGCAGTGAAATAATAAATATCTATCTATATCTAATGTCACAATACTTACAGCTTCTCTACGTCTGCGTTCCTGTTCCCTTAACCTCTGCCTTTCTCGTTCCCCAGCAGCCTTGTCCTGAACCTGCTGTCCTGGACTAGAACTCTCCTCCGAAGGTAAAGCTTTAATATCATCTTGTCTTGACTGCTGCTGCTCTTGAACAGCTCTTCTGTTTTAATATAAAGAATTCAAATAAATATGTCAGATTAGGAAAAACATTAAAAAAGAGGTCTATACTGTGTAGTATGTTTTCTAACATGCAACAAATGATTAATTTTAATATGTATACTCTATATTCTTAGTATTGTTACAATTGTAGAAGTTTCATATGTATATCATGTACGGTGTTTCTACAACAAGTTCATTTTCATAGTAATGATAATTCCATCATGTTCCCTGATAATTCCATATTTATCTACCAATCAATTTGGTTTTATTGAGGATAGAAATGTTGAATCAAACTTGATATTCTACTCTCAATACATTTTAGACTCACCAGAAAAAGGAACACGAGCTGATAGTACTTATATGGATTTCAGTAAAGCATTTGATACTGTGAATAACTCAATATTAATTACGAAATTGAAATTGTTTGGAATTGTGGTCCTTTTCTAAAATGGTTTCAATGTTATCTTTCTGATGGAGAACAGTTTGTAAAATATAAAAACTATAACTCAAATGAAATTAAAAGTCTTATCAGGAGTACCACAAGGTTCACATTTAGGGCCATTACTATTTAATACGTTTGTCGATGATATTACTACAGTCAAAAATAGAGCTGAAATCTTAATGTTTGCCAATGATATCAAAATTTTTAGAAGTATAAAATCGAACTCTGACATAATCGATCTAAAGGTTTGTTAGGATGAAGTTCATAATTGGTGTTCTCAAAATAAATTATATCTTAATACATCAAAATGTAAATGCATTACTTTTTTGAGAGCCAAACAAATTACATTACCCGTATAAAATATGAATCATATTATCGTAGAAAATGTAAAATCAATGTGTTTTAGGTATAAATTTTTATTATAGTCACATTGATAAATGCATTAACAATGATACTCAAGTGTTAGGATTGATTAAAAGATCTTGCAAAAATTTTCATTCTCCTACGACTTTAATAACATAGTATAAGCAACTAGTTCTTCCAATTCTTTTATATGGTTCAGTTATATAAATGCATTATACTTTATCCATATGATACCACTTGAAATTTATCCAATATTTATCCACTTGAAATGGTGCAGCATACATTTTTTAGGTTGGACTCAAGATGGAATTTGCGTGGTCCCCACATAGATCATAACTACCAAGATATATCCAGTATTTTGAAAATTCCAACATTTTAAGATCACGACTCATAGCAAACGATGTGAAATTCATATACAAATTATGTCATGGAAAGAAAGACTGCCCAATTTTACTGAATTAACTGAAGTCACAAGTTTAACTCAAACCATCAGGAATTAAACAGACCTTTGTATCAAACCATTATAAAGCAAATTATACAATAAACAATGCTCTAACCAGAATGTGCAATACAGTACACTCAATGAGCATTGATACTTTAGATGCTTCATATAAAGGTATTTTGAATAATATAGAATTTTCTATTAGTGAATTTGTGTGAAATTTGCATTCTTTATTAACATTTTTAATATCTACTGAAATTTATATTTTTAATCTTTAATTGCGTTCTTATCTAATAATTGTATTACCATTTGAATTAAACAATTTGTTGTAAGTATTATGAAAAGTGGACAACTGTCCGTTAATTAAATTTAAATAAAGAAAAAAAGAAATAATGTAATTAGTAATATATAATATCTAATTACTTATGTGTAAGGAATTCTGGAAATTATTTTTACTAATGTAAACAAGTGTATGTAAAAAATGACAACGTAGCAACCCATTGTTTTCCACGTAAGCAACACACCATGAGTGAAATGCTCAGTCCTGAACCATGCGAAAGGGATGATGAGCAATCAGAAAAGGGTCCTGCTCATGAGGAAAAATACGGGATTTAATAGATCAGTGTTTGTCAATCATATGTATTCTATAATTGAATAATTCACACTCTCAGACAGAACATGTTGTGTGATCCACAAATCTTGTTGTAACCATGATAAAGGACAAAATAAAGATGTTTGAAATGTTGCACATTGTACAGATGAGTTATTATATAATTACCCAAACCCAAAATCCAACGTCAATATTATTAATGATATACTAGGATAAAAACTGATAATTGAAAAAATGGCACTAGTAAGGACTATCAGTAAACAAAGGGTTTAAAAACAAGAAACAAATACCTGGCTTTTTCAAGGGCTTCTTCCTCTTCTCTTTCTCTCCGTCGTTCATTTTCCATCCGCATTCTTTCTCGTTCTGCCTGTTCTTTTTGGTGGCGTCGCATCTCCTGTTGCTCAATAAGAGCTCTCTGCTGCAAATTTTGCATATAACCAATTATTTAAATGAACACATGTAAATTAAACCTCGTCTCATAGAGTCCCAACACATTTAAGATTTACTATAACACTCATCAAATGAACATTTGTGAACAATACAGTTATATCCCCTCGCTGCTGCGAATATTGTCATTGAAAAATCCTTGACATGCCTTATTAAACAGAACAAGATAGAGGCTTTTTATTTCTACCAACCAAATTGTTCCAGCAAGTTCTTAAGTGATAAAATTATTTTTTTTCTTTCTCTTTTCAGAAGTGTACAACAAGTACTGGTATTTATAATGTAATTCAAAATAGAAGAGGTGTAAAGGTATTAAATTACTTTAATAATCCACTGCTCACAACACAATAATAATAATACAAAAATTGATGAATAAATTACTTAGGTGTAAACTTTAGATATACAGCCTCAAAAATAACAGACGTCATATCTAAACATAAAACTGGTGATGCAATCAAGTTTGGTTTATTGGAGAAAAAAACAGTGTTGCTCTCAACAATGTGTTTTAAATCTCAATTACTTCAAATTTCTCCACTTAACACACTCAATATAAATCTTATGTCAAGCAACTTGCACAACATTACAGAATGAGATATTCCCTTCAGATAACTGCTTCATCTACATATATAAAAGCAAAATACCACTCAATGACTGACTAATCACAAAATCTCAGGAACTACAAAGCCTACAAACTTGAAATTTGGCAGGTAGGTTCCTTTTAGAGTGTAGAAGTCCATTAAGAAAGGATTTTGTGAAAACCCACCCCTAAGGGAGTGAAGTGGGTGTAGAAATGTTTAACATATGTTTCCAACCGTAAGTTCGGAGTGCCGAGAGCAATTTCAATCAAACTTAATACACAGATTACTGACAATCTGTCAACAAGCACTGTGGGGCAAGACATTCCTAGCACCCTTAGGGGTACGAAGAGGGTGACATGTAAAAATAATGAAAAAATTTAATATTAGAATTGAAACCACACTTTTCGATGCCATTGAGATGGATAAGGGTGTCCCCAATGCTAAGTAAGTTCACAATCAGTCCACATTGCAGATAATACACCCCTAGAACCCCTGAAGTAAAGGTGGGAATGGGAGTCGGGTACAAATAATTAAAAAGACGACCAATATTAGTAATGAATAAATCATTTTTTCAGCTGCAGAAGGGTAAAGTAACACTCTCAATACTGTGTAAGTCCACGGTCATCCCCTATGAGGGAATATACTTGCTTTGAGAAGGGTTTGAAATGTACAAATAACTAAAATGACTGATATTAGAATTGAGATCACAGTTTTTGGGACCACTAGTGACATTCCCGAAGACACCAAAGTCCACAATCTGCCCTAGCACCNATATATATATAGTTTAATGCACTGGAAATTTGAATTATGACTTGATCATAACATATGAACTATCATTAATATTTGTTGGTAAGTGCTTAGAGTATTACAAAAACTTACAAATAAATTTTGAAATTATGTGAAAATAAAGAGTAAACGAACGTTTATTGAATTTGTTTTGGTAAATAACTGAATTATACTAATACATGCATCTGATGAGCCAGGTCAACTTCCAATATATTAATTTGAAACCTCTCTAGAACAACTTATGTATTTGTAGTTTTTATCTTGTTAGAGTTCTGATTTTTATCAAAGGTGACAGTTTCATCACTTACCCTATCCATTTTCTCCTTAGCTTGCTTCTTGAACTGGTGAAAACTATCCATAGCTGATTTTAAAGTAGATGTATTTGGACCAGAAGAATTCTGAGGAGAGGAGGCTTGGGCAAGAGATGACCAAGAACTAGCATTCTTTACATTCTGCAATTCATGAAAAACAGGAATAGAAATAAAACTCATAGAAAGAAAGCTCTAAAATTAATTAACAGATAATTAACATTCTTACTTTAGATTTGAAAGCTGATGCAAAATTTGCAGCAGAAGTCTTTGTCGATTCAGGAGGTGTCATTTTCTTCTCAACAGGCATAGTGTTATTTATTAAGCCTGGTAAAAAAATAAACTTCTGTTAAGAGAGGATGATAATAATAATAATAACATAAATAATGCTCACATCTACTTGAAATCTATGTTGATCTTGCTCATGATTAATAATTGTCTAAACACAATAATTAATAACCCTGCTTGAAAATTATGCTGTCTTGTAGCTGAGTACCTAGTTCAAAGGAATAGACAATACACTGTAACTGGAAGGATATTGAAAATTAGGAATTAGTAAGACTGGCACAAGGAATATTGAGTAGTAGTACATTGATAAGCACAACAGGAAGTTACAACACAGTGAAAAAGTGTCAACTCATCTGTAACAGAATAGCAAACAAACAAGTGTAATAACTGAACCTGTTTACTAAGGATACTTTCCTTACCATTAAGGAGAGAAAAAATAAGTTAAAGTAAATCTTGCCATCAAATTTTCAACATCAAGTAATAACATGTTTTCTGTCTACCTACACACTCTCTCTTTTGAATAAAAATTCATTTCATTTCAAGAATAGTAATAATAAATATATTACCTTTAAGTAATAAAATTGAAATATAAAATTTATTTTTGTAACTTCTTTAATGGTATATTTATTAAAAGGCAAACAAATGTATACAATTTCAATGCTGACCACAATATTATTAAATTAGTCAATAGTTTTCCAATTAAACATGGCTCCTTTCTTTCTACTCACAATTCCAACAGTTTCTCGGATCCTTGGTAGAAGGAAGGATGGAAAAGGAGGATGAGAAGGAGTAAATAACACTGACAAAGAGGATACTAAACAACATAAAGGAATAATTATTTAAAAAGTAATGAAAACAAGAATCAGACCTGTTAACACTAAAGATTTGTCACAGAAAATGAGAAGATGATTTATGTGATCTACCATTGCAATGAATAGTACACCCATTAGTCTAGTAAAGTCATTGTAAAAAAAGGGGTTACCTTTCATCAAATTAGGTAGTTCTGAATTTTTGATATGTTGTATGTGATGGATGGTTAATGATAAATACATGTTTCCGACCTCGACAGAGCTCCAGATCATCGTGAAATACTTGTAAACTAAAGAGCTCTGAAAATTTTTCAGTTTTTCATCAATTTTAAACCCCAAGGACCAATGTTACGGTAAAAAAGACTCCGTTCTTTTTTTAAATTTGCAACAACAAGCAGTACACTAAATTTGCAACAAAAAGAGAGATAATACTGTAGACCCAATACTTGCCGAGATATAGCTGTTCAAAATTTTGAAGTATTTCCAAAATAAGCAAATTTTCGAGGTTGCCAATTTTGACAAGGAAGAATCTATTTTTCGGCAAAAATTACTCTATTACTTTTTTAAATAGATTAAATTTGCAAAAATTTTCATCAGTCTTAGATGCAGCTGTACTAAGTTGACAAGGTATGCGCGTATGCTGCATTATACTATGCTAAAACTTCCTAAAACCAGTCTTCTCCACTTCCCTTCCATTTCCCAAGGCAGAATTCATTATGTCATTAAGAGGTGGGCTTGTTGGGAGTGAAGCAGTGAACAGCCACATGCTCTGCGCATTGGAAAAAAAAATTGTCAAAGTTGATTAGTAACAACTTCCAGCAGGGGAAATTCACACCTAACAATACAGTGAAGACACTTTCGTCTGCTGTCTGCTCCGTTTCAACTGGTGAGAGAAAAGTGACTGTGAACCCCCTCACACACACTGTTCCACACTATACATCCTAAAACAGTTTGATGAGTTGAAAGAATTTTTCACTCACGAATTGACACCTTAACCTTAGGCACTAAGTCTTCCTTCTAGGCAGCCTTCACTCCCATAAGCCTGGATGATATTCAGAGGAAGGCTATATATGTGGTTGTAGATGGTGCACATCTTCAGAAAACTGTGTGGTCTCTGAGGACTTCTTTTGGAACAATAGCCGCCAAGTATTCCTAATATTTGAAAAATCACTTCACTCAAATGTAGTTGTATTCGATGGCTATCCATCAGATGCTGTTCAAAAAACCACAAAGAGCTCTGAAAGTGTTTCATTGATCTAGACAATATCCTGTTTTCAAGTATTTTGCGATGATCCGGAGATCTGTTGAGGTCAACAACTTGGATTTATCATTAGCCTTCCATCACATACAACATATCTAAAAATCAGAACTATTTCATTATTTTATGCAAGGTAACTAATCATTATTTGATGCAAGGTAACTAATCTTTATTTGATGCAAGGTAAAATGTACCATTTTACTGGACTATATTCCATACTGAATGGTCACATTACAGCATTTTTATCAACACAAAGTGTTGATACTTAATGTGTCTAAATCGATGATCATTCAACAATATCACACGCATAAAAATACTTTTTATTCACACAATGAACATACCCCGAGCTACAAATAATATGATCGACAGAAATGAAGTTCTCTTTGGAAAATAACTACGCAAAAGGGGGCTTTTTCTTTAGGTAATACTGTTTTCTACAAAAAGAAAAAAAGCATGAAATATTCGCCAAGGCCAAATCTTCTTGGTCAAGAAAATGAAAACAAACCAAAATTGATTTAAAAAAATTAAAAATGTGACCTCTTTTATCTGTATGTTGATATGGCACATGGCCAAAATCCAAAAACTTTCTATGAAGTTGTCGAATCATCATTTTTGGCAAAACATACAGACTTAACTCTTTCTGTTCTTATGTACTTCCCTGAGCAACCCTTGTAAGCTGTTAAGTATCAAAACAAAATTCCCTTTACTATACATATCATTCCTGAATCAAATCTCTGAAAATGTAATTTCCAGAAATCACCAGAATATCCACAGATTGATCAGTCTATCCTTGAGGTAAAAAAAAGAACCAACACAATGTTTTTGTTTTCTTTAACTAACAAAAGCTAATATAATAAATCAATTAGGATGACAATAAAAGTTCTACTGCAACAATTTTCTTCTTCTTCTTGTTTGCATGTGTAAAGCGAGTAGATAGAAAAAAATGTTTTCTCACAAGGTCTATTACTCAAAATAACTTTACACAAAATCTTACAAGTCTGCAACATCTATTGATATTAAACCTTAACAGGGAGATTTCATAACAACAAACATCTCAAATATATCTTAAACAGGCAAATATATTAAAATGTAGTTTTCACCAATACCACCTGATTGCGCTAAGAATGGCTAATCACTTGAAGCTTTTTTTAGCTGTGGTCAATATTTTAGAACTATTTCTTAAAGGCTAGAGCAATTTTCATTTACTATGAAAATTCAATTTTTTTCTCATCAGACAACTAAAAGCACTGTCCGGTCAATTTAACTTCAACTATGTAACTCTAGTGAAGAAGAAAGAAACCATTTTCACTGGATTGCCACTATCTATGCAGATTTTAATTGCTTCTTTTTTATATACGTATTCACTTTTTATGAACACATTACATCAAGCAAAACAAGAATATATTCTGATGAACATTAACAAATTTCAAAGGTTATTTTCTCCTGAAAAATATCTTTGATTTTATGTTCAATCCCGAACAACATGGATCTCTAGTTATCAATTTAGATTATCTACGTGCCTCACTCCCCGACAGTATTTTCTTACTCTCAGGAGTGTTATTAGTTCATGCAAAATAAAAAACTAGAACCCCAGCATCCCGCAACTCTCAAGAGAATTAACTTAGGACAGTGATAGCTTCATGGGAACAGGTTAAATATGGGTTCACATTCTCATGATTTACCAATTTTTTGCTACCCAAGTTACCTAAAACACACATTTTCTTCCCAAGCACCCATGAAAACAATTCAGGGAGGTGTTTTCATAATTATTCCAATTAAAAGAGAAACTTTCATACCACACTCACCATCCGAGACAGGTTTGTTAACAGTCTGTGCAGTATTTGTGATGGGGGGTTTATCCTCTTTCTTGACAACAGCTGCAATACTCGTAGGAGCAAGACTTGTAGCTGGAAGTGGATCAAATATAGAAGGAACTCCTGTAGTAATAGGTGCTGGAGGGCCATTGTTATATACCCCACCACCAGGACTAGATGGCTCCATTTTAACTGGCTGTTGTACAGCTGCTACGGCAGGGTGACTTGCAATGTGGGGAAACCCATTGCTGCTGGTATGCTGCGGCTGCGGTGGCTGCTGCTGTTGTGGCTGCGGCTGCTGGGGTTGCTGTTGAGGAGGGACAACTGGCTGGGAAGAGAGCTGAGACGGAGGTGGTTGCGGTACCGTTGCTTGTGGGGGTGGCACACTCAGAGGAGGAGAGGAATTAATAGATAAATCAAATCCAGGATGCATAGCGATCGGAGGATTTATAACACTCGGAGCAGCTGACGGAAACTGTACCATTGGACCAGGTGAAGAAGCAGGGGGTAAAGCCCCTGTGGAAGGAAGAGTGGTTGATTTATTTACAGGATCAGGACCTATTAGAGGAACAGGAACAGAAGTGGTTGAAGTATTAGTGACAGGAACATTAGCATCTGTGGTCACAGGAGACAACGGTTCTTTCTTCACAGGGATCGCATCAGCAACTGTGAAGACAAAATGAAATATCTCATTAAGAATTCCATGTTCTACCTGCACAAGAAAACAATCCTGAAACATGGGTAAGAAAAAACAATAGAAGTTTAAGAATTCAAACTAGCAATAAAAGAAAAATCTCACCTTGATCCAACTGGGTGACAGGAGGTTTAAAGGGAAAGCAGGAGCCTGGATAGATTGCTTTTTTAGCAGGTGTGCTTATGGAGCACATTGACCGAATGGAGTGAGAAATTGGGAGTCGACTAGCAACAGGTATAGGTTTTCCCATTACTGAAAAAATTTGAGATTTTACAATGCATTCTGAACAAGTAGATTTACACCACAAATACAATAAATTGCGCTTCACTAGTGAAATGAGTTGTATCTGGAGAATTCAAGTACAGAATACTACAATTTAAGAAAGTCCGTCAATTCAATTACAAGAACTACCAACAAACATGTTTCTGTATGAACATAACTTACACATTGTCCTCATCAATCTGTTTCATTGAATAATCTGTCACAATGTAATAAGAAACTGGCTGGAGGGGGGGGGGGGACTAATTGTGCTCAAGAACAATAATATTTCCAAAAATGATCATGTTGCCTTTGTTAATCAATCTCAAAGACTTCTTAAAAACACAAGTATTAAATGGATAACAGAAAACCAAGAGATGAGGAAACTACAAATTACAATAGGTCATGTGACTGATGAAGGCAGGAGTTTAAAAAAGAAAGTGGTGTGTGACCGACAAATTATTACAATAAATTATTTGATATATTTGTTAATACCTGCAGAATAAAATCATGCTACATAGGAGTTATGATGAATTAAGAAGTGGAAACATCAAAATTAAGTAGAAAAAATAAATAAGTCCCCTTCATGAAACAAAAATAACAATGATTAAGATACTTTCTTTTTAAATACACATGAAAAATATTATGATACATCAGCATTATGATATATACAACAAAGAATGTTATATAAAATCTAGGTAGATCTACTTGACAAGAAACCGTTAAAAAAAATTGAATACCAAGTGAGTTTCGTAAATAAAGATATTATTTGTTTAAGATCACACAGGAACCCAAGAATTTTGGAACCAGTCCATCTTTACTTTATAATTTTAAGAAAATATTAAAGGGAATTATGATGTTGTGTGGTGTGATATCGAAAGGAAAGGTGTGTGTTCTATATATTTAACTCCCAATTCTCATTAGTTTACTGCTTCTTTTTCTAGTAGAAACTGGAATTTTGTTTGTAAATAATTCTGGTTAAACATCTACTATCAGGTACCATCTGCATTAAGTGCATACATAGGATGAAGTAAAAAATAAAATGAATTTACATATTGAATAAAAAGTTTGTATTGCTTTTCAAAATTATAAAGCTAGTATACCATAATATCTAGACAGTATCTGAAAACTAACATACGTTCGTTTGTTTTAGAATACTAATAATTGTTTTGATAAGTGAAATGTTTGTTGCTTTTTGTAATGTAAAACTTATTACTAACCTAATGAGGACTGTGTCCACAGTCGAAATTTTGCTTTTAAAACTGTGTTCAACCAAAATAATAGTCCAAAAATGATGAAATTGTTTTATTGAATAAGTAATCAGATGAACTATTCTCTACAACATAACAATTATTTTAAAGAACAAAGTAATCTAATGTACCATATTGATAAGTTGAATTATTGTATTTAGTTTTTAATTTTAAATAATGTGTCATTAATAGCAGAGATAAAATTTCAATCTTATATCTCTTTTTTATTGTCAGGACCACACACAAGTAATTTATTACCTATTGTGGTATATGTGTATACAGGTACTTGTAGCTTCCGTATGTACTCTTGTATACTATAAAGATGAATAAGGAATAAAGCCTAAATATATGCAGTAGTTCCACAAAACTAAATATGATTTTTTAAATTTTACAATGAAACTATACACATCAGAATAAAAAACCCACACATTTCCACCTACATTTAAATTCTTGGGAAAAGAAGTGAGATTTTATAAAAACTGCTCACCTGAATAATACAAAATTCAGAACCCCCACAAATTGATTTATAAAAGAAACATGTTACAAAAAATGAAGCAAAATGTGAACATCTTGTAGGACTGAAGTAGTTCTAAAAGTCCTACAGTGAAGCCCAGAAATATCAAACTTGAGGGGAATGCAAACTATGTTCATTATTCCCAGGAATTCAATACATGTGGGTAATCCCTTTTCAGAAAATAGGGCACAAATGGGGTGATTTAGTGGTAAAAGCTGTTTCCTCCACTGGCAATTACATAAACAAGAACCTAGGATATAGGGTTATTAAAGATTCTTTCATAGATTTGCCATTTGAAATGTATTTACTCAGAGTCAACAAAATTATTAATTTTTGGACAAAACTTCTTTCCTTCATTATCAAAAAGACTTTCCAAGCATTATGCACATTTTTGCTCTCATAGCTTGGCTAATTTACCAAGATCTTCACACAGATAATCTTAGTCTTCACTATCTATTACTTTAGTACCATTATGGTCAAAGATTCTTCTGCATTATCCTCTAAAAGTGTTGAAAATTTATTTACAAGTTGGGTAGTTTCTGTAAGTTTCAAAGGTGATATCCCCAACACACACATTTTTGTGGAAAAGTACGCAAATGTTTAACACTACCAATAATGAGTTTGAAATACAACGATCAGTTTTTCTCTCTTTCTTTTGCACTTAATCTCTGAAATAATCTGCAGCAAAGTTAGTATTGGCAAAACTTGAAAGCAGCTTAAAGGTCAACAAATGTTGACTTCTAGCACTTTAATCTGAGGCTTTTCTCTTTTATTTATACTAATAAAAGTGAATTCTATGGAATGCCTGTGGCATAGAAAACAGAAAAAGTAAAGCAATGAAATTATTTGAATTTTTAAGGGTTATTGCAAATAAAATGCAAAGGATAGTTAACACTGATGAAATACAAGAACAGAAAAACTATCTAAATTGGCTGCTAATCAGTAGATGTGAATCTTCACTCACATAACTGTTGACTCTGAAGCTTACTAATGTGTCTGCTAGAGTTTGATTGTGTTATTAGTCCACTTGTGATGTGATCCACTAAACGTATAATCTACGCGACCAAATTGTATAAGCAAAATTACATAGAGGCTGTGAAGAATTGTTTGAAAGTGAAATGGAAACCAAAGAAATCAGGTCTTAACTATGATCTTTATTTCCGTGGTGTACGTTCCTTCTGCCTGTTTTTAAAATAATTCATTATTACATACATATTAGCATACAATACTGAAAACTGTGGGCATTTTTGTAGGTTTTCTAAGTGGTATTTAAATTTTGCAATTAACTAAAGTGAAAGTTAAATACCATGAAAGTAGAGAAATATGGAAACTAATATGTGAATTAACAATATTATATAATAACTCAAGGTAACACTGAGCAAACTTATCTACAAAAATCCAGAGCTAATGACAAGTGTTGTAATACCCACTGTTGGGTAAAATATATCAATTCTCAGTAACTTTTTCTTTGAATGCAATTTTTTATTAGTTTGTTTAACAATGCAATTTTTTGTTGTTGTTTGTTTTGTTAGTGAATTGTTTTAAAAATTTGAGTGTCCAGTAACCATTGTCTTAAGTTTCCTTTCAAATTCCAGGCAATGCCTGATATTGGTGATTGATGGAAGTTCAAATAACCATTCAGAGCCAAAAATAGTTTGAAACAAACANCGATGAGCCGTAAAGCCCCCCCCCCCCTAAAAAAATAAAATAAAAAACAACAACTAATAATCACAAAACACATTATTTTAAGAGAGAATTAAATTTTGCATATTGATGAAACAAGCTCTATAAGTTACCTGACTCAGAAGATCCAGGAAGTTTTCCCCCATGTACAGCAACAGAAGGTGTATTATTTATTGCTGGAGCCGACTTTCGTCCACTTGCTGGTGTATTACTAACTATATGACCAGATGAAGCAATAGGCAGAGAGGATACACTCCCTGCAATTGTAGAAGCTACAGTGGGAGTCGTTGAAGGAGGAGCTATACTAGCTGTAACTGGAGTAGCAGGGACTTGTGGTTTCTGGAAGAGTGTACAATACTGAATTACAAAATGAACTCCCACTACTTCTGAAGTATCTACAACTATGTAAATATTTATACATCAAAACTTTAGACTAAGCCAGATTTTTTCAGCACAATGTGTACGTACCACTTGAGTGTTCTTTTTATTTTTCTTTCTTGGTGGTCTTCCAGAATGACCTACAAAAATAAAAATCTACATTTACCCATTATATCACTATTTAAATACCAGCCTTCTTATATCACATCAATAATCTCTATTAAAATTCTCATAACTTACAAGATTTGAAAGAAAAAAAATAAGTATCTTCCTATTTTAATAGAACACTCAGAAATGAAATTTTCATAGCAAATATAATTTTTGAACACTTCCAATAGATATCGGAGAGATTTATTTTGGGAAAAACCATTACTATAATTTTATTTAAGGAAGCAAAATGTCACTGAAAATCAATCAAAATAAAACTGGTACTCATCAAAATTCAATGTTCTGTTTAGATCATTTTTGTAGCAAGGTAACAATAAAATATATAATTGATACTGAAATGATTATTTAACATTTGCTTCATTACTGTGATAACAATCTCTACAAAACAAAAGTGTGACCAGACTAATTAATGTAAACTATCTCATTGTGGAGATAGAAAATAAATAGAAATGAAGGTGCTTATATAGATATTCAAGAATATACTGTTAATTTCCAAATACTGTTAGATAAGGAACTAATATCAAAATTCATCCACCCACTTGTCACAAGGGAACCACCAGAGGATATTCAGCTGTAGTTGACATCATTCAATTTTTTTTTTTAATATAGGAATAGTACAGTAATAGCATTCAATAAATGATGAAGTTATTCAATCTCCATTACAAAATCACAAATTTAATTGAATGACTAGGAAGATTAGTGCCCCAATACATTGATCTTTGACTATACTGTTAGATATTGAAAGGTAAGCCTGTGAAAGGAAATGTGTCCCAAAACATATTTGAGGTTCCAAACCTGAAACTTATGATGTGCATCAAATTAAATTACTCAGGTTTTTCAATGGTATATTTGGCCAGATAAAAATTGAAGCTGATCTTGACAAGTCTTAGAACAATCTTATCTCACTTCTTTCCTTGATTGCATATTGAATGTTAGGCGTATCTGAACAGAGGGAACTCTAGGATTTACAGAAAAAATTCCAGAATTCATTCAATTCTATACAAAAACAAGTATTTCAAAATTTGTATCCCATTTCTTATTAAATTTTAAGTAATAACACTGAAGGCCTAAAGAACTTTCTACCGTGAAACTGAATTTGTTTTTGGCAATCTGATAGCAGTGGAGTTTTATTTTTCATTTTATAAGTTGCGCTTGAGAAATAGGAAGAAAGCTAGATGTAATAACAATTAGCTCTTTCATAAACATCTCCCTTACTGCAGCTTAATAATGAGCAATTTCCTTACATGACAGAAATGTTTACATTAAATACAAGAAAAAAGAATGGCACAACTTAAGGTTTTAACTCTGTTTTATGAAACTTCAAACAGGTTTTTGCCTCTCCTGTTGTTTGGTAACAGAATCTTTCACCTCTTATCCTTAAGGCCCTCGATGTTATAATTTAAGGGCTCTAGTGACGAGTCCTAAACACCCCCACCCCCCAAAAAAAGATATAATTCCTCCTCAACTTTTGCTATCGGAAACATTCCTGCAGTTTTAAAAAAACTATCTTAATAGTAATAATAATGTACAATTTAAACCTTTCCCAAAGAATGAAAGTGCTGGCATAAAAAATTCTCTCCCCTCAACAATAGTGAGAATTACGAACTCTCTCCTTTTTAGTAAATGGAGAAATGATTTCTCTCACACAAGATCCCACTCCCTTTCAGAAGTAATTTAGAAAATTAAGAGAATAAATAACAGATGTGGAGTTGTCTATAAGTACAATTTTTTATTCAAATGAAAGTACTTTAGCCAGCTTAGCTGGCATCTCGAGTCTAAAATAAAATGAAATTCAAAAATATAAACAATGTGTTAAGGATGAGAAGTACAAGAATTGATTGTTAAGATTATTAAATTACTTGTATTGAAAATAATTAAGAATATAATAAAGTTATTAAAAGTGTATTGAAAAGAGAGCAAAAGAATTAATGAAGAATGAATTGAGAGAAAAGCTAAAACTAAAACATAAATAAGGAAGATGAACGTACCTGACAATGCCAACTATCAAAGGGCAAATGTGCCGAAGGGTTCAAGGGGATGCTATATAAGAAGTACATGTAAGTAGAGGTGGGGGAGGGGTTCAGTTAAGAGTTTTGACTGGGAAAGTCCTATGAGTAGTTGGTTATTCCAGGAGAAGGGATGAGAGAGGAGAAAGGTTGCTTATATGTTCATGGCAGAGAGGGACATTCTGTTTTAATAATTTATGTATGCGGAAATTTTCTACGAAGAATTTCTTTCCGAATGTCTTTTCTATACAGGATATAGACATTTTGATCAATGTTGAAGGAGTGGGTGAAAAGGAGTAGGCGGTTGGCAAAATAGAATTGATTGCTATTGTCTTGATAAGGTGTGAATGTGTTCGAATTTTAAATTTTCTACCAGTCATTCCCCTTTATTTTTGACATCACAATCATTGCATGATAGGAGGTATATTCCACTTTTTCTAGGGCAGGGGTGGTGTCTCTTAGGTTAAAAATTTTGTTTTGGATAGAGTTGTCTGTTTTGAAAAATGTTTTGTAACCCAAGAGAAAAAAACTACTTGTAAACAACACATCTGTCATTTATTCTCGAAATGAATACTAGTATCACATCACCAATATCCAACTTAGAAAATTAATATGATGAAGCCAATGAATGTTTCTGGCCGAGAGAAAGTCATAAAACTTTGCAGTCTTCTGAGTCATCACAAGGCTAAAGAGCAACAGTAGACTAAAGAACAACAGTAAATAAATCTAAACACTAATGATACTGACCTATTACCTTAAAAGAATCCACATTTAAAGTAATTTACTTCATGGGAAAGAGGCATATCGTGCGTGGCACACATAATTAATAGAACCTAAAGTTAAAGCTTAGAAGTACAAAAAGTTCCAAGCTCTTTAAAAACTGGATCTAAACAATGAATTGCAAAGCTCAAAGTGAAAATTTTAAACTCAAAATTGAAGTGAACACATTTTAAATCTAACTTACCTTCATATATTAATACAAATCCGTGAAGTTAAATGTATTAATTAGGTGTTCTGCATTTTAATTGTACTAAACACTGATACAAGTTCAAATTTGAATAACCAGCTTCACAAATAATATTTCAACATGCTCATTTATCAGTTTTTAAATTTTGCACTTACCTGCAACACTTAGAATTTACAACATATTCACAGTAAATTTAAGCCTGTGGTTTCAATGCATAACTTCCTTAAGCAATTCTTTTGCCCAACTTTAAGCTTAGACCTTTCAATCCCCAAATCTCAAGTAAATACTGAATAGAATAATGAATCAATTATTCTTACAAGATATTAAAAAGAATTATAAAAGAATCGCTAAAATGAGAATCTGGCAAAAGTTATGCAATATCTTAAAAAGAGGATATCATACCCTCCACATTTCATGACGAAGTTCCCAAGAAGGGTTGTTAATCACTATAAATAATATCAACAGAGTGCAGAATGTGATTCATGGGGTCAGGAACTCAATATATACTAAAAGCAAACAAATTTATTACAATGTATTCTATATATTTATTTCATATTATTATTTTCACTGTGTACAAGAAAGTTTCCTTTTTTATTGTATTCATAAAAAAAATTACAGACGGGAAATGCAGAACGACTACAAAAAGAACATCTGACGACACATGCAAAATTTTTCTCTTTTATAAAGAAGAATATAATTTATGTACAAAACTTCAGGGATGAAAAATGCTGGGGTTTTGTCATCACATCTCTTGTGCAATGAATGCACTCCATAATGAAGAAACCTGATACAAATTTTAACACCAGTTGCGTAATATATACAACAACATTTACCAGCTTAAATGTTGCCATACATCAGAGTAGTAATGTGATAAAAAAATCTATCACTTATCCACACCTTGGTACAGATCAGCTCAAATAAAACACACATTACAACACATTGTAGTGAAGTACATATGCCAAATAATGCCATCTTACAGATCCAAACTCTACTTACAATATTACAGTTTAATTGACAATATTACTCTGATTTCTTTTCAAAGAGGCTAAATTTGATAAAACATTTGGTAAAATATTTATATTTTTAATAATCAAGCCTTTAAGGCAAAATATACGTTGAGACCAGCAACATGTGAGGAGTACTGTACTCTTAGGTGGGTTAAAATAATATGGCATCAGAACTTCTAAGATTGCACTTGTAATACATTCACACAAATTAATACTCCTATAGTCCAACACATTTTATAAAATAATGCAAAAAAAAAGAAAAGAAAATAAAAATAAGAAAAAAAAACAAGCAGGCACTTTAAAATTATTCTCAAAAGAATTGACGACAACATCCGAATATATATAAATATATATTTAAGAAATACTACGTAACATACATAAAATTAAGACAATTGCTATTCAAAAAAGGTTGGACTAAAATTCTCAATACTTTCATTTCATTTAACACAAGGCACACTTACTAATTTCATATACACTACTCACATTTAATACTTAATACAGCAAATATTCACAAAGTAAAAATGAGTGTTTTTTTTCTTTTTTCTATAGAAAACATTCTTTCTAATGTACAAATACAGCAATAGAATTTTCACTTATAGAAAGAGTGAAAATTCATTTAGTCAATCCTTAAAGATTTCCTCATACAGTGGGAAGAAACCAAACATAACATTAACAATATTGCCTCGAGGTATTCAAATAAAGAAGGGAAAATCACATGATACGAGGAATAGTTAATATTTCACCTTTCTGATTAGTTATTCCATACACTAGCCATAACTTTTTCATGACTTCAGTAACATATCTGACAAAATGCAGAATATGATTTGCACCAAAAATAATCTTTTATTCTTTCAATACACATAGCTTCATAGTCTTTCACCATTTAGACATAGAATGTTTCGTACTTGAAAAGGTAATACATCTTTTTTCCACTAAGATCTTGTCAATTGTTATACTATTTAAATATCTAAGAAAAAAATAAATTCAACCAAAAACCTACAATCATTGTGACTGGAACAAATAATTTATTACAAACAATGAGGCATTTTAGTATAATAGATATAAATTAAAAGAATTATTAAATCACAATACAGATGCCATTTAAATGGTTTCTTTTTGAAAGAAGCCAGGGAGTGCAAACAATGTGCTTGGAGGCCAGCAAGCCAGATCTCACAAAAAAGAATTCATACTGTCTTTAAAACAACTTACCACTATAAACTGTGTGTTACGATACTGCACAAAAATTTAGCATTGTCTGAAGATTCTCATTTTAAAAAATTAACAGAAACAGAATGAAGTAAGAAATATTTACATAAAAATTACATGTAATAAAGGATCAACAAAGCAACATATTCTTGATAGTTAATAAATAAAGAATGTCTCAAATTATTGACTCTAAAAACTTTTTCACAGATTTTTCAGTAATAGTACTATTACTTAAGGAACACATTTGTTACTTAATTTGTAAGTAACAGTTAAACTAGCAATTGAAAAATCCACAATAACAAGTAATTATTCTACATAAAATAATTAAGAATAAGCTCATTTCCACCCCCAGATTCCTGACAATCGCAACCTCCTCTATTATTCGTAACTACTTCCAGTCTTTAATAAATTTCATTTAACTGATTTAAATGGAAATATCACAATGTATTATATAACAATACTTCAGAAGTGAACTATCACACCCCTCTGATGATAACATGACCAGACGAAAAATTAAGGACACTAACATCCCTAGACGTTATCACCCAAGAAGAAAATAATAGGAATAAAAACAAAAAAAAATCAACTTATCAGTTTATAAAAACAAAGGGAGAAATGTTTGTTTTCGGGTTGGGAGCAACCTAATAGTATCATTATTAAATGAACACTGTAGATTAATGTTGTGAGAAGCAATTCAGAAACAAATATCTTTGTTAATTTTTTAGGTTGGAATAAACATTTATTGTATTGAATGGCTAATGAAAAAAACCACATACTAAAATATTTCAACAACATTGGGCAGTATAGCATAATAATTAAAGCTCTTTCCAATTGCAAAAACCACATTAAGGTGCAGTATTTCAGAAATGCCATCCCTCCTGAAGGAATATACAGTATCTAGCCACCATTCACATTGTCTGCAATATACAGAAATGAATGTCTAAAAATTACCATTAGGGATTCCTTTCAAATATCGTTTTTACCAATAGTCCACACATAACGCTCAGTAAAATTTTCATGCACAACAAATTACATCATTAAAAATATACCATTTCTAGTTCACATCCACCAGCATTTTTCATCGATCTACCAAAACAAATCGGTAAGAAGCTTTTGCTCAGGCAATCACTGCCTAATCCAATTCAAGAATAGTGGGTAAAATCACATCTACCAACAGCTGGCTGACCCCAAAACACACATTCTGCACTCTTGGCTGCTTATAATGTACATAGTTTAAACCATTAAATCATACACTCCACATCCAATCTACAGAACTCAACATAAACAACTAGTGATGTTTATTTTACTCTCAATATTTGTACCATAAAAAAATGTGGAAAAAATTACATATATTACAACTAAAATATCACTCAAAAGAATGCACAAAACAAAACAGATTCACTCATTTTTTCTTTCATTTACAAGCCAATTGTTTAAGCTAAAGGAAGGTTATCGGACCTTATAAAGAAGTTCCAAGATCACTGATTCAACTTACGCACTTATCACGAGATTAATTACAATAATATTCTTACAAGGATTTGTGCAGAATTTTTTTCACAAGCCCTATCTATCACTGTGCATTCTTGATGTCTATTTTAATTTTTTACTGATGCTGAACTCTCAATGCATTTCACCCTGTGCTAATTATAATGCCATCCTAGTGAATTAAGACATCGTAACTGGCACCTTGTATCACAACACTGGTCCTTTCAACCCTTTACTGCATTTCAGTCCTCAATCAGTACTAAAATTCACAACCCTAAATGATGCAATTAAACTGCCATTGACTGAAAGTGATAAAATGATACAAATGTCTGCAACACAATAAAGACACGGTTCCATATTCACAGGATGCATTATCATAATGCCTGAGATTTAACCCTCGCAAAACTTTCAATCCCCTAAATCTTCCTACAAAAAATTGTCGTCAACTGCTGAATTAGAGAAGAGACAAATATTTGCTGAGTTATCCGCCATTCTAACGTCTTCTCTTATTTGTTAATACAATGCTGTCTGCTTCAACTTCCTTCTAACAGAACTGGCACAGTTTAAATTCTTCTGTATAAATACAGAACAACTGTATGAAATAGCATTTCCCTATCTTCTAAATACATACTGTGTAGGTAGGCTATTTACAAAAACATGAAATGTCTTACGAGCAATGTCCAGAGCTCTGACAGTAATATCCACTCATATCCAGAATGTGAGTGTAAGTGTTCAATTCTTTCATTTCACACTCACTGCACAAATGAAGGAAGTGTCTAATGATCACAAATGATCTGGGTAGCAGACAGACAGACAAAGGAATGAGCAAGTGAAAGTGATGCTTGTAGCAATATCTAACCTGCTTCCGAGTCACTTGAGTCGGACGAACTGCTAGAGAGACTCGAACTGCTGGAATCGGAATCTGAACTGCTCGATGTTGATGCAGAAAGAGGAGGATGTCCACCAACAACATCAACAGATTTGTTTTCTTCTGTAAGAGAAGCATATTCGTGAGAGAAGAAAGCAAAATATTTCATTTGATGCATCAATATTACAACAACATTCCACAAACACTAAAAAACAAACGAACTCACCCTTCTTGATTGCTTTTTTAGATGTGCCAAGTTGACCAGTTACATCCTGCAGTCTTTTCTCTAGCTCCTGCTTCTTCTCTGCTATTTGTTCATCCTTTGATTTCCCTGAAATTTTTTTGTCTGAAACAGCAAAATAAATTTCATTCGATCCATCTATGAATTAATTCATTAACTAGAACTTCAAATCTGCTTTGGCATACAATCATCCTGTAGGAATTAAGATAAATCAAATACAAAAATCAGTTCAAAAACAAAATTGAAAAAAGTTAATACCAATACTTCAAGCATGACTTTCCAGCGTTGTACAAATCTAATCAAATGATTTCACATATAACAAGTAAATTAATTTTGATTTGACACGGACAAAATAAAATTGCAATTACCACCTAAAAAGTATTCATATCATGTAATTAATATACAAATTTGTAATAGAATGAAAATAATATCAGAAATAGTAAGCACAAACACATGCTTTGGATTTTTTGGGGTGGGGGGGAAGGACTCGTCAACGTCAAGGTCATTAGAGCCCATAGTACACCTGTGTTACTTCCCTAACTTGATCCAACAGCAAAATGTAAAGTCTGTGGCAAAACCTAACTATCATTCAGGGTCCCCACAGCTGAGAAATGAATAAAATATTAAAAATAATTTAAGAGAAATTTGACCTATTATTGGCCAAGTTAAAAAACAAAACATAACAAATATTGTTCATTTAAACTATTTACTCACTTCATAAAGAGTATAAAATTACTATAAAGGAAGTATAATTTTCTAGGAAGTATATTGTTGCAGAGATCTACTTTTAGGGGGAAACAAAGTAAACTATGATGCATGATCACTTCTACACATTATAACTCAACAAAAGCCGAATAAAGTTGAAAATTATTTCAATACAACTACAATTAATTGAGTAACTGGTTTTCAAGTGATTTTTCACATCTTCCACCTATTATTCATCTGTACAAATTTAAAAGGTCCTGAAAAATCTTACGCCACACTATCTTCAGTGAGCATCAGTCAATTCATTTACTTTCGGTAGTTTTTGCAAATTTTATGTAGACAATTTCACCCACAAAGAACCATTTTAATGACCACTAATACCCAAAAAAACTCAAAATTTATCTGAACACATTTCTTCATTTAGGAGTTTAAATAAATAAATATTAGTCTTTGAGGACTCCACAGAAATCTACTGCTCCAGATTAGAAAGCTAAAATATTAGTTATTTTCTGTGTTTTGCATGAATATTATTCTACAGAACCTTTTAATGTTTCTTACACCTAGATTAGCAATTGGATCTACAAAACATTTGATTTTAAATTAATGTTACCAAACCAGTTTTCAGTTTTATACAAGAACAACATTTGAAAACGTTGCCCACAATTATAACAAATCAAATTTGTCAAGATTTGCATCTATTTATGTCAACAAACCCTCTTCTAATTGAAACCAAGATCTGGTGATTGCACTTTGTGGACACAGTGAAATGATAGTTCCAGTATGCCATCTATGGGTAATAAGAAATTTTTCTCCTTTCTTACCATATTTAGTCTCCCCACCCCCTATTTTAGGACGTCAAATTTAGAATTAAAAATAATAAATAATAATAATAATAATTAAGTTGAGTAAAATCAATTTTCTGAAGTCTTTCTGAAGGGAAATGCTCATTCAAAATTCCATATGAAATGGTTGGCTCTGTATAATCAAGTATAAGTAAGTATAATCAAAAGTACTTGAAAAGCTAACTGATGCAGTTCAACTTCTCCTCTTGACATCGCCAGATACTCGCGGACTTCCGCTCTACTTAGAATTCTCGTGCCGCTGCATTATTTCTGTGTGTCTGAGCATTATTTAGAATTCACAGTTTGATGTAAGCATTGAAGCATCTTGGATCGTCCAACTGTTTGTTTAGGAATTGGTGAATATATTTAAAGTCATTAATAATTTTTATGAAATACCCAGCAAGTGGAAAATGAAAATATAGTTCTCATCTTTTCAATGCAGAACGTCCAAAAGAATGAAATTAGTTCCACCAATTTTAATGATCTGGGATATATGTGCTGTAATAAATGGTGTTGTCCATCAAAAATTGAGTGCAACATTTGTGAAATACTTAACTTTTCATGTTATTTTTAACTAAGTAATTTTAGTGGGAAAATTATTTTTGTGAATCCCCCCTCCAATAACTGTTTTTGTGAAGAAGAGATGTTCCTAACTTAATACAAATAAGAAAAGAAACTTAATGTCCTCCTCTCGCTCACATGTACTTATTAACTGATTTTTGACAAAATATATTCTTGTAAAGCTTGTCTGATAATAGGGGTGCTATTCTTAAAAATATATTGAGAAGGGTATGCACTTTGTAGTAATGCTCAATATATTTTATGTTCGATAATTTCTGGCTTTATAAAAATATATGTGGGATAATTGCAAAGGCAGTGAATTTAATTGCACATTATGAAATTTTTAAAATAAATGTATTATTTTTTAAATTTATGATGAGGTATTGTTATGTCGAATGCCGTATAATAATTAGTTTGATTACTTATTTATTGGATCTACAATCCATGATTTATTGATTGAATTCAAAGTAAATGTAGTCCTACATTTTCTGAGTTGTTTATTAATTTCATTAACCTGAAGGATAAAGTAAAATTTAGAAACTACTGTCTAACATGTGTAGACAGGGAAAAAAATCTAACGCTCTTCTCTATATAGGTATGTTTTATTAGATTTGTATATCTAATTAGAATTTAACTTCTTTACAGTTAATATTAGAGGTGAATTCTAACTTGAACAAAATGAAATTTGTAAAAGTAATGTTTGAAAATTATAAAAATAATGGGCATTGTTGTATGATTGGAGAATACTCATTAATTAATGTAGATATACGAAGAAAAAAAGAAAAAGTTCTGAAAAGTAATTATTGTTCTGTGTTATTGATTTTATACATTATTGATGAAGAATAAAATTTTTGACGCAACTGTTTCAATTATATTGTAGTAGGGTGTAAGAAATTATGAAGCATGTAATCAAATGTTCAATGATCATTTGGTTCTTGTTTATTGATTCATTTATCACAAAGGAAGAAATCTTTCAAACTATGATACTTAACTTGACATGAATTATTTTTATGATCTACAATCTGTTTATTCTCTTTGAAATCTGTTTTGAAATATGCAGAGTGGACTTTCGGTAGTGGGAGACTGTGACTGCACTGGGGTGTCAAAGGCATAAAACTATGTTCCTAAAAGAATTCTAAAGTAAAAATCGTGGAGATGGGGAGTGACATAATTGAACAGTCGTTGACACTGTTGAATGCATGGAACTGATTTTGTCATTCCATTGCGCAAAACATCTACTGTACTTTTGTACAGCAATACAAATTATCATAATGCAACAATTCAATTCTACACTTTTTGATAATTGCAATAAATGAAAAGGAATAAGGACTCACAATATAACACAGCAGCAATAAAATAATTCTACATAATGAATAAAATTGTTTCAAGACATCAATATTTTACATTCAATCATGGGTAATATGCAAGTTAGAACACTGATAATATAAATTGTCAGTTGTCCCTAGAAATAAGATAATCCACCTCCAAAAAACAGTCCCCTTCTCGTGTATCTGTAACTGCAGCGACACAAACCAGTAATTCTGAGTGGTACTTGAAGGATGAATTTAACTGGCGTTCTAAATCAAAAATATTTTATTTAGGACTGCAAGCTTATACGTCAACTTCTCCAATAGTAAAAGATATATGAAGCACCTGGACGCAATACAACTTCCATTCATATTACAGGTGTGTTGCAAACAAAACAGTTGTCACTCTAATCTGGTTTGCCAACTGATTCAAGTGGATGAGGTTAGATTTAGCATGAAAATAAAATGTAAAATAATCCAATCTCTGACTTCTTATGCCAAAATAAAATGTAGTGTCCAACTTTGGTTTATCACTGTACACGGAGAAAACAAACACACTTTTAATTCGTTGCAACGTAATATTGTTAAACTACAAATAAAGATAGACTCATTATAAAGAAACATTTCAGCAGAACCGAATGAGAGTAACAACAGATCCATTCCAACGCAACTGTATAGGGGAACTGCTTCCCAACTGTCGCAGAAGTGCAGCAACAACTCCACAACTGGAACTTTCTGGCACACCTCTAATTATATGAAATAATACAAGTGGCAAAGGGCATGATTGGTCGCACACACAAATGGAATCGGGAATGTGAGGTTGCACGTATGAATGGAATGTGAAATGCGAGTTTACGCTTATCAATGGAAAGTGGAATGTGAATTCACGCTTACCGGCAGCATGAGGAATGTTAGTTCACTCGCGATTGACCATATAGTCATTTGAAGAATAGACAATAATAATTTTTAAAAAATCAACAAGACAATTGAAAAGAAAAGAGCCTTGAATTACAAAGCATTTAAGAAATTTCTATTATTTCAATTTTCCCTCCAGAAATTTCTAGTTAAATATTTTACTACAACAAAAATGCTATGGGAAGTATTGGCTTCCAAGTGGAACAAGTGAGATGACTTCAGTTATCCACCACAAAAAAGCTATGGTAATGAACAAATACAAATGGAAAGCACTCCACACTAATCCCTTTCACGACAGAAAAGGTCACTGAAGAAGAAAACTTAGGAAGTTGGAAACCCCTTTGGCAGAGTTAAATAAACAGTTTAGGTTTTGGCGAGCCCTAAAGCCCCACAAAAAAAAAAAGAAGTTTAGGTTTTAATTTCTACTTTCTATTCAAAGTTAATAAAAGAAATTAATATAACACCATAACTCGATGGTAATCTTCACTTCCACAATACCGCTGAGCAGTAGAGCAAGCCATGGTGAGTGGTGGCCAAACTAAACGAGGTTTTCACCTGGGGGTTTCCCTCACCTGTTCCAGACAAATGTTAGTTCGGTACTATACATTCTTTGGCAACCCAACGTATCTTCTTCCCAATTCACTCACTCCAGTCATTTAGGTGGAAAAGTAGACACAATGGCCTAAACTTTGCCATATGAATGAATTAATAAATAAATAAAATATACTGAGAAAAAAGAACTCTGCATATTACTTTCACCACTGCAGGTTTATAAGCCGATATAATATATCTGCTGTATTTAATGCCTGAGTCACAATAATAATTCAATCATGCTTTCTATTAATTTAATTATTATCGACATTATTTAATTATTATTGACATCAATTATGCTTTCTCTTGACTGAAAATAAAAAGTTTTAGAAGCATTAATCATACAATAATTTGCTCCAAGAAAGTACCATTTTTTCATTCACTTTACTCTATTATCTATCATCAAAGAAAACCATAAATAAATCCTTAATTGAGAGATGACTGTCACACATACCACTTACATTATTCACCGTAAGCTCCTGCTAAGCACCAGTTTCCGTAACTAGCCCTGGGTGAAATATCAAAGGGATGAGCAATGGCCGATCGGGGGTGGGAGGGTATTTGGCCGTGCACACACAAAGTGTTAGGAAAATTCTATTATTTTGAAAAAAAATAGTATGCCTATTGAAAGCAGCAATACGAACCAATAAAATCAGTGTAAAAAGACTTTCATAGGACAAAAATATTTCTACATACTTTACTTTTATAGATTCCCACTCCTACATGGGAGCATATGCATAAAGCTGCAGTATTTCATTGGCAGAGAAGCCCGTGCATTAGGTTTTAAAAAAATTATTTTTATTTTTTTGTTTATTAATTACTAGGAATGAAGGGAAAAAATTCCCGCAGGAGATCATAAATTACCCATGCGTGGGACCAGTTTTAATACAAAAATTAATACATAATATTAACTTAAAATCAGGTCACACTAATTTAACGAAAACCTAAAACTAAATTAGATTTATATTTGTATTATAATTCTCATTATGAAAATGATATACTATAGAGCCACCATCTTCTGAGTTTATTTATTAAAGATTTGTTTAATTTTTTTGGTTGCATATAAGATTCTTTAATTGAGCAGGAAAAGTATGTTAACTAAAAATTGTTTAAAAATTTTGACAATTGCAGTCGGTAATTTTGTAACATTAAGTTAATATCATTATCATTGTTTATGTGATACTTAATTGTTTTGGCAATGGTATTACGAGACTTTAGGTTGTTAGACATGCTGCTGAAAATTTTATCTATATATATAAAAGTGAAATACCACTCACTGACTAAACACGAAATCTCAGAAACTACAAAGTTTACACACTTGAAATTTGGCAGGTAGGTTCCTTTTATGGAATAGACACACGCTAAGAAACGATTTTATGAAAACCCATCCTGAAGCGGGTGAAATGTTTTATGTACTATCACCCCCATAAATAGAGTCCCTAGAGCAATTTCAACCAAACTTGATACACAGATGACTGACTATATGATAACAATTACTATGCAGCTAAGATATATTTTGAAACCAAGGGGGGGGGGGACATTTTATGTAAGAATTATGTAAAAACCAGATATTAGATTCGAAACCATAATTTTCGATGGCGTTAGGATGGATAAGGACATGCCAGATGTTTTCTAAGATAACAATCAGTCCACATTGCAGACAATATACCCCTAGCATCCCTAGGGTAGGGGTGGGAATGAACGACAGGTAAACATAATAAGAACACGACTGATATTGGTGTAGAATA
Source organism: Laupala kohalensis (assembly GCA_002313205.1). NCBI lineage: Eukaryota > Metazoa > Arthropoda > Insecta > Orthoptera > Trigonidiidae > Laupala > Laupala kohalensis. The sequence continues at coordinate 157,768 of NNCF01129083.1, read as the reverse complement.
AATCATTTTTGGGACTGTTGAAGTAAAGTGACACCCTCATTGCCAGAGAAGTACACGATCACCCTCTATAAGAAATGAACACTCTTTGTGTAGGAGGGTGAGAAGAAGTGAAATGTAAAAATAGTTGAAAGTGACCGGTATTAGTTTTGAGATCGTAATTTTCGGGGCTGTTGAAAATAGTAGTGACATTCTCAAAGACGTCAAAGTCGACAATGAGCTCATATAAACTCCAGCACCCATAGGGAAGGGGATGCCATGTAAATAATATTGAACATGGCATACCAGTGACGAGTCCATAATTTTTGGTGTCGCTGAGTTGATAGTCAAATCCCGGTATCGAGGAAGTCTGAACTCAGTTCTCGTGAAACAACCACCACTACCACTCCTTGGGTAGGGGGTGGAAATGGGTATATGGATAAAATAATTGAAAACTAATATTGAAATATTTAAAAAATGCATCAGATACTTAGTTTTAGAGTTGACGAGATGATTCAACTACCAATGCTGTTATTTTCAAGACGAAATCACACAGGAGCACTGTATTCTTAGAGATGGTGGAGGAAAGGGTAAGACATAAAAATAATGTAAAAAGGCCGATATTAGGGTAGAGTCCGTGGTTTTTGTGTAATCCGAGATGAGTAATCGTATTTCCAATGACATTGTGTACCCCCCAGACCACATGAGGTGCACGACGCCTCTAGAGGTGAGTGTTGGGAAAAGCACGATACAAAAAAAATAAAAAATGTCCGCTAAGAAAGGATTTTACCAAAATTCACCCTAAAAGTGTGAAGCGGGAAATTTGTATTTTCTAAAAACTTTTTTTTATTTCATCAGCGAAAATAAGGGATTGAGGGTACACACCAATACTAATAGTACACACCAATACTAATATAACCTCCAACATTAAAGGACAAGTGGAAGCCAATGGGGGCATAAGAAAAAATAAAATTGGAGAGGTATCACAGAAGTAATGTGTGCAAAGCTACAGGTACTCAACTAGTAGGTTATAAAGCTAAAACTTCTTCAACCTATTTCGTTGTTAACTTTTTGCGCAGTAAGCTGATATCTAGTTGAACCCAATCTATTAATACAGTAATTATTAATATAATAATATTAAGGCATAATATATACATTCCATATGTACTCTATGCGTGAGCGCATAAAAATATACATATATAAAATTCTTACTTTTTTCGATATACAACATTATATTTCAAAATCACCACTTTCATCCTCACATTAAATACCACTGAATATTTATATAATGTCATATGTGTTATAGTTTTAGATGGAATGCCGAATGTACGATTCGGTTATGAGTGAATTACCGTTGAATGTCCAAAGTAAAAATATGACAATAAAAATAAAAGGTAACTTTTTAAGTTTTTTGAATAAAAATTGCAAAATTAAGTTTATGCATTATTTATATATAAGAATGTCCTAAATTGCAGTTTGAAGAAATCAATTTTAAAAATATTTTGTGTGCAGACTCACGAACTGCACTATTGTGAATATCGAAATACAGAAGAACACATACAATCTTTATGGGTCCCTTCCAAAATCAAATCCTGGATCCATCCCTGGGGAGAGCTTGGCCTACATCACTCAATATTTTATTATAACTGTAAATTCCCAAAGCATTTTACTTGGAAGCAAAACATACCGGATAGCAAAACGTTGACTTCCATAACTTAAATAACGCAAATTATGTAAATTTCACATACTTTCTCCCTAATGTTTTCATCTTCACTATTGTCAATAAAAACCGTATTTACCTGAATACAATCCCCACCCCTTATTTTAGGAGGGAAAATTTAGAAAAAATAAATAAAGTTGAATAAAATAAACTTTCTAAAAAGTCTTTCTGAAGGGAAATGGTCATTCAAAATTCCATATGCAATGGTTGGCACTGGTAAGTATAATCAAAAGTACTTTAAAAGCTAACTGGTGTAGTTAAACTTCTCCTCTTGACATCGCCAGATCCACACGGACTTCGGTTCTACTTTGAATTTTCTTGTACCATATTTTGAATGAGCGTCAAATCCCGCCATGATCGATCGATGTTCTTTGTGTTACATTACATATTTGCTTAACTCGTTATCACTCACGAAACATTTAATTAGCAGTTTCCCCGTCCTAAACTCCTAATATAGTCCCCCACCCCAGGATTTTTGGGCGATTTTTTCGAAGAAGAAGAAGAAGAAGAAGAAGAATATGAGGAAGAAGATGAGGAGGAAGAAGAAGAGGAAGATGATGACAAAGAAGACGAAGAAGACGACGAAGTGGGGACTATGTTCAGGTAAATACCGTAAAATACAGAAGATCACATACATTATGCACTCCATGAACATAAAAAATAAAGAAGTGAAGAATAAATTTTGTATCGTGTCAGTTTTTTGTACTCCTATTTATTTCCAAAACTGATTTCTCCTTCTACTGAATTGTAATGACTAATAAATAAACATAGCAACTTAATTAAAAAAATTATTAACATGAATATTTACATAAAAAATGTTAACAATGAAGCAGAAATCACATATACAAGTTATAAAATAGTATTAATATTTTATATTAAATTATAAATATTCCCATTAGTGTATTTTATAAATATCATTTCAGATACCAACGTTCGTTATAATTTGTATCTTTGTTTGAATAATATTGAAGTATTATCCCAAGACAGACAAAGAAACAAAATATTACAAATATTGCATATTGGAAATAATACTCGTCAAAAACACTAAAGGGACATTAAATTTTACGCACAAAGGAAAGCTTCTTTATTGACCTATTAATTATGATACCACGTTATTTACAGAAGTCATTTATATTCACTTTTTTAACTCCTCGAAACGCTGATAAAAAAATGAAAGAAAATGAACACCCCTTTCTCTCCAAAATGTTATCATTTCCTCAAGATTAATTAAAATTAATTATTGGTCAGGCTTCTAAGATGTACAATTCTTCACAATGGAAATAATGTTTCAGTAGCCATTTGGAAAGAAAGAAATGGGAGTTTACAATCAAACACAGCGTAGAAAAGAGCTGCATAGATACAGCCTTGCATATACCTAGAAGTTATTTGTTATAAAATTATCAGCTATTTCCAAATGCAATATGATTACTTTTTGCAATATGATTATTTTTTCTACTTTTTGTTAACATATTTTGTATAGTTATTAAGGTTCTGCTGTTACATTGTTATGTCTAATAATTTGTGATTTCACTTTGTAACACCTGAAGAAAGATCGAACCAAGAAATGTTGTGTATTATTGAATCTATCGCAATAAATCATGGGAATGCAAACAGTCCATCTTAAATTTTATTTAATATATTTCATCAATCAAGATTTTTTTAAATGGATGTAAGCAGTGCAAATTTAAGTGAAATATCACGTACACAATGGGATGTAAAACATGTTAGTTACATGTTCTGTACACAAAATGTTTATTCTAGTTTTATGCTTTTAAGTTTAAAATGTATTTCTATTTAATTTTTACTGGGTCCCATGCTAGAGTATTTTTTTACCTCTGGTGGGAATTATGTATCCTGGTAAGTAAATAAAAAATTAAATTTTTTAGCAGTTTTTGAGAAATATTGAAACATTAATTTTCATGTGAAGTATTCCTTAGATTCAAGTTATAAAATCTCTACAGTCTGCTCATCTACTAGCAGATTCTACTATAAATATGAAATATTAATGAAAATGACTAGTCAATTAAGTCTGAAGCTTTGGCTACACAGATTGATGGCATTAAAAAAATTGTTTTTAGCATCAGGAACCCCAAAAATTTCCACGGAAAGCTTATGATCTCAAATTTTAACAATTTCCATACTTTCTAAAACCTACAAAGATGAAAAATGGGGAGAAAAAAAATTCAATTTTCAACTAAAATGAATGTTTTTGATTAGCAAGTATCAATAGCGAGCTAATATTGTTTCACAGAACATCTCTTTGAAGTTGTTTTATAGTTTAATTCATAATCCTTCAACAATTAATACCCATCAAATAAACGCAAGAAAAATGACGGGAGTGATTAAACTAAAAAAAAAAAAAAATCATAAAAACAGCTGAAAGCCTGCTTGTAGTAATGTATTAAAAATGCACATCAAACAAAATACAAATAAGAAAGTATTTGACAAAATGGATGTGCATACTTTCATACAAAGAAACATTGACAAAATGCGGCACACAAGTAGGTCACTCCAAACTGTCCCCAATTATTAAATTTTTCAGTAGGAAATCAAAGCAAGGATTAGAAACGCGATAAACACAGGTACTCAAATACTTTATTTACATGCAAATACTACATTTATAACGTGTGTTTTGCTTACAGCACCTGACACAAATATCGCTTGTTTTCCTAACAAAGAAACAAATGCAATATGAACATGGTTCAGAAAACATGTCAGTGATATCTCAGTACAACTTTCTCAAATGAATGTTCCCACTGTTTCTTTCTGCATAAAAGTCTGAGGTCTCCACACACAAATGGGAGTACGAAATAAGAAAAATTCATTAAATTAGTTTTTTACCCACATTTTTTTAAACAAGCCCCAATACATCTGTCTCCTACAACAAACAAAATAGCTTCATACAACAATAAAATAAGTCAGATGAGTGACCCTCGATAAATGAATGTAATTTAGCCAGCAATTTAAATGAAATAGTATGCACTCCATTTTATCCACTTACATCTACCCAACACCTGTTAGCAAAAACTTGTGTGTGGTTCTGTTACTGTGTACCTGCATGACCAACTGTTTCTTTAATCTTTTTGTAATTCAAACTAATAAAATTAAGAGCTCTAGTTTTACAGTTTTATTTGTTCAACAAGATTAATAGTTTTGCATTAGGACATTGATTTTTATCACTGAATATATTTCAATGAATGTTCAGGTACACAGTAGAAGAAAGCACCAATCTTGTGATTTTTCCAAGTTAACTAAGGAATAAATAATTCTTCCAGTAAGGAGAGAATGAAATTCCATTCCCTGTTCCTTCTCTTAAGAATTGACATTTTCTCCAAAACAAATAGGATTTCACTAAATGACAAGATTAGTGCTTAGATTGAACAAATAAATTAACACAACAACACATCCATTCCTAAAGAAGAGCACCAGGTAAAGCATGGGCTGAAAAAGAAAAGTCAACATATTCCATGCAATATTCAGAACCACACACAAATAGCATCCTCAGTAAAACCAACTGCTGTTGTTATTAAATATTTCATTTACTTTCAAATTATTTAGATTGTTTTTGCATTATTTCACAGTAGAAACTCAAGGAGACAGGTTGGGCACATGGACTAGGTTGATACCTTATTGACTGAACAAAGCTCAAATTGGATGAACTCAGAGAGGAGAATCCAAGATCCAAATTTATCGATGGAATGTTCAGATGAAACATTCTGTATGAAGCATACAGTACTTTCAATCAAGTGAATAACAAGTTCAGTATATAAGATCATGAATGCTGATTAAGTAAGAAACGGTGGGAATATTCCATAAGACACATGCCAATCCCACATCACTAAATAATGACTCACAATTAACATCACAGAGCTCAAGAGGCTATCTCTAAACAATGATGGGAGACGGATAATGTTACAACAAAATCTCCCAACTCGCAACGAATTATTTGTATCCAGTATACTGATTTACAATAGTAGCACGAAACAACTCTCTATCAAAATGGGTCAAAACTTCCACAAAATTAGTAAATTTCAAACTCTTCTAAAACAACAAAAATTAATTAAAATGTAACATATTAAGAAGACAATCAAAAGTCACTTCAAGTTATTTCGTTGAACTAATACAACCATTGCTACATGCAAGTAAAGATATCTGTACCATTTCACTGATAAATACATCACATATTTGGTCAGACATTTTAAGTATATAACCTTCCTTCTTTAAGTAATATTTTTTACTCACATATACACATTATTGGAAATAGATGATCCACATGAAATACATGATATTTGAAATATTTTTTCAAAATCCCTTAACCAATATTTCTCGAACTTCAGAGTAAGGCAGACTTTCACTCTTTGGAACCTTGGTTTTCCAAACGAAAAGTTGTTTTTTAAATTGATAACCTAATTTTCACACAAAATGTTTTTTTTTAGAAAAGAATTTTTTAGCTCTATTTGTCATTGCAGATGAAGTAGATTCGTAGATTTTCCCATAATTCAGAGTTCATCAAAATAAAACAAGAGAGATAGGCAAATTGTATTTTCCATTCAGATTTTAAGAATATCATGATGAATACATTTACGTCAAAGAACATCATGAATATTAGGTCTTTGCCGATTTCTTAAAAATAAGTAAAAGATGCATTTACTTGCTGCTAATATTCACAGGTAGACTGAAAATATGTTTAGTTAGTTTGAGAAACTCTGATCTAATTTAAACTTTACATTGTTCATTAAAAGTCAAATTATTAAAGAGAGTTAAAAATATCTCCCTTTTCATAATTCAAATAAATGCAGTGATTTACACATTTTAACATGATACACTCATCAAGTTGAATAAACCTCGTTTGAAACTTATTCATTTCATTAAATATATCATTATTAAACTTATTTCATTTTTTATCATATAGCAACGAAGAGAGTTGTTTCATGAATACAATTGACGTGGATGGACGGATCTCATGACGTTAATGGGTGCTCCGCACAGCTGAAATCGCGCCTAAAAAGGAAATTTACAATAAGTTTTACAGAGAGGTCTTGTTAGCTTAACTTCATCTAAATTACTAGACAGATAATCAACTTTTCAATAGTACCACTTCTGCAAGTGCAAATAGATGATTAGTGTTAATTACTTCGAGTTTATTAGTCGGAATTGATTGATACATTAAAATAATAACATAATTAATGCAAATAGAGGACAACTTTTTTTCTCCTTTTTACAGGAATGATACAAAGAATTGAGAGAGAGAAGCAATTTATGAGAGACCACAGAAAAAAACATCAGTGTCAACTCTTGGCATGAAAATAAAATAAATGAGCTCAAAGACCAAAAGGTGAATAATTTAAACTGAATATTAGTTCCATTATGGCAAAATTACCACGAAGTACCCAACTTCCACTACTATAAATGAATAAAAAAATTTACTGGAGAAAATGAGGGGAAAAAAAAGAAACACTTAATGAAATACATTTTAACAAGAGATTTTTATGGCCACCGATACAAGGATAATAACCCATTCCTAGTCTAAGCTAGAAAGGTTCAACTATCAATAAGAAAATATAGATTAATCTAACTATAGGATAGATCAAGTAGGCTATTTAGTATTAGAAGATACATATTTTTAAAGTCATGTTTCAAATGTGTGGGTTTTGTAGTGACTAAGTTTCCAAAGTTTTATATTTTGTACTTTCAATTGAAAACTGGTTGAAATACAATTAAGTGGACAATAATGTTTCATCCAGCATCAAATGATGGTTTCATGTGATACATAATTCAAAAATGTTTAAGGAAATTAGATTCTGATCTCTAAACAATGATGGGAGATGGATAATGTTACAACAAAATCTCTGAACTCTCAACGAATTGTTTGTATCCAGTATTCTCTCAGGGTTGTAACTGGATCAATTATCACGAATTAGTAAAAATACAAATGATCATTAAAACTAAAAAGGAGTCTTACAGTAATAAAAAGAACTAATCTTTCAGTTAGTAGAAAGTGATCAATTGAAATATGAATTTAAGTTCTTTTTGCCCAAAGGAGGGTGAACTTTTACACTGATAAAATCAACCATTAGTCGAATTCTGATATTCAAAAAAATTTAATCCCGAGTTAATCATAATTAATGCATTGAACCACAAAAAGAAAAATTGTTATTGTTATTTAATGCAACACCACCTTTTGTATTCTTCAATTCATATAAATTTTATTGCAATACTACATCAAACAACAATTTTTCTTTCGATACAATTACACTAAGCAAAAAGTAAGTAAAACATTTAACAAGCTTACAGTTAAATTGAAGTTTGTGGATTTAAATTTCATAGAATTTTAAGTTTATAGATACGAGTACAAAATCTCAATAATTAAGTAAAATAAAGAAATAATAGACCAGCAAAGAATGCAAAAAACAATTAAGAGATCTATAAATACCAAGCAATTTGAGGGATAAAAAGTCTCAGGATAGACAAAAAAAGGATACAAGTGGGGGACTCTCATATGAGCTTCTACTGCAATTTCATTGCGAACTTCAATGAAGTCTAAAATAATCGCAGACTGTATTTTACTGCTGTACCATCTAATTACATGAAGCAACATAAATAGCAATAATTTCTAAAGTGGAAAACAGAGGAGTTTGATTTATAAACTGGCTCTAAAAACAGGCGATTGAAATTCCTCATTGCTTTCGGAAAATACAAAGCATCTAAATAAAATAATTACGAGCCTTTGTATTTAAACAAAATTATCTAAATGAAAACTTGCACTTTATAGAGCAGTTAGTACTTACAGGGAATGCTACGGCGAATGTGCCGTTAGTAATGAAACTTACAGTATGGCTTACGTGGCTTTTTCCTAAGACATGATGCAACATAAGACTCCAACTCCCTTAGTGTAGATGGTTTTAATGTCTCAAAGTCTATCTCTATTTCATCTGGATTGGAATCTCTGAGTGATGGCTCTCTTGACTGGATTATATGGACCACTCTGCCAAGCTTGTCACCTAGAAGAAATTGTGTTTCAAGGTAGAAAATAAGTTTATTTATTCTATCATGTACTAGACACAAACAAACTTCACCCTCATTACAAAGTTACCACCATGTGACACACTATTGAGAACTAAATAAACTACTGAGCTATCTTACTTGTGTATGAACATGTACACAGAGGGGAAAAAAAAGGAGACTTCATTTTTTAGATGTTCTATTGCCACAATAGGGCACATAGATTAATACCTTTTTATTGTTACATATCCCAATGAAAAGCAAAAACAAAAATGTCACTAAAAAAAACAATTCTTTTCCAAGTTTGGACAAATACACTTCACTTACATTCATATTCAACATGTTTCTTTGTTTATATTCACATTAACAACCATCCTCAATTCTCTCCAGTGTTTTCAATAATCTGCCAATTTGTTGAAAATATAATGGTAGGCAATTTTGAAATTTTGATTCTATTAGTGCTTAGATTCAGAAGATTCTATTATTAGATACAGAAGATTCTATAGTAACTGGATCAGATCTCTAGTTCGATCTACCTTTGTTTTTTATAATTCTTAAGGTTCCTACTTCCTAATACCTTTTTACTATTTCATGACACTAGTTGGTTCCGGTAATTATATAATAAAGATTATAAAATGAAAAGCTAACTAGTGCAGTTCAACTTCTCCTTTCATCTTGTCAAATCCCCAGACTTAAGCTCTACTTTGAATTCTCGTGCCACTGCTTTGTATCTACAAGTCTAAGCAAAATTTAGAACTTGCAGTTTGAAGGTTGAGTCGAAGCTTCACACCCCACTTTCGTTGGGTCAAAGAAGATTCCAGTTTCTTGACAAAATCATCTTGACTATCGACACAATGACATCAATCTCTCATTCCTAGTAAAATGACTTTCTACTACAAAACTTTAAATGAGCAGCTGTATGTTCCTAAGACCTATTATAGTTCCTCCTGCTTTTTGGGGCAATTTTTTCTTCAAGGAAATTCGGGTAAATATGGTAAGCATTTTCAGCAAGTGAGAAAGAATTTTTGTTTGGTTTAGTTCATTCTTTGAATCAAGCTTCAATTTGTTTCTTTGAACTTCCTAATTTTTATACATCTAGTCTTGAAAGGTTCCATTCTTATTCTAGAGATGTTCTAATCTTTTATATCACTCATATTTTCTGATATGTGAGAAGTGGCAGTACGCCATGGCATAATTGTCATGTTTACCCCAACCAGGTAAATGGACGAATAATAGTCCCCAAACCAAATGTCCACAATGCTCTGCAACTTTTACATGAAGACTATATGAATATCTCCCTCTAAAACTGAGCTGCAGCTGCCCATTTTTCTACCTTCCCAAATTACATTTCATGATAGTTTCATTTTAATTTCAATAATCCTTTATATCTGCCCAATGTTAACCATAATGCAATACTGGGGAATGTGTAGCAAACTAAACTGTTAACAGTTATGCCACTGCAAGTTCCTGCATTTTTTTGTACCTCAAAGAGTCTATTATTACATTTTCCACTAACTAGAATTCTTAAGCACTCTTTACTGGAACAAACTTTCACGTGGTTCTTTAATAATAGGTATATAATTTACAGTGAACTTAATATGTCTTCTTTGTCCAAAAAGTAAATAATGCTCAAAACCTTTCAAACAAAATAATCATTACAGACTAATGTGATAATAATGGAGTAGGAATCTAAAAACTTTTAAAAGCTTCAATATCCCAAACAAAACAATTGTAAATCTGTACTTGCACAATAAATAATGTTCTTGAAAGCTATATTATACCTGCCTATATCATTTACAATAATGCAAATGAAATTATGGGAATGAGGGTGAGCCAGATCAATGATTAATTGAAGTATTTAAGTAATTGTGAAGCATAATAATGTTGTGCTCATAAGGATACTGAACTAATTATTTTTCCTAATGGAGCAATAAATTAGTTTCAAAAACATTGAATTAGGATTCACTGGTGAGACATGATTAGATGTTAATGAGACTTTTTTAACTAGAATAAAAGGGCTCTAAGAAAACTAGATAATTTTTGAAAATGTCAACTCACCTGGTAATTTATTGATGTCCAGACTAAGCTGCCTCTTTTCATCATAAGACATAGGTTTGGCATTATCTTCATCCTCGGAATCAAACGTAATAGGGGGAGGGGCCACAGCACTCTTCTTCTTACCATTGGGGCGAGGATTCGCTTTAGGCCGTTTAGGCTGAGTGTTACTACCTGGAGTTTTACCTGCCCCCCTCGAAGCTTTGCCTTTAGCAGTCTTAGCTGGGGTGGGAGTAGCAGCAGCAGGTCCAGAAGGAAGGTTATGTTGGGCATTAGCCGGTTTTGTTACATTATGATGCAACTCTGATGGCATTTTCACATCACCAGCACCTAAAGCTACACTAGCAATACTAGCACCCACAGTGTCATTCACTAAACTTGAACGAGTGTCTTTTACACCACCAACATGTTTATCAGGTTTCTTTTTCTTCTTTTTCTCCTTCTCTTCTTTCTTCTTTTTACCTCTCTTGGACGTACTTTCTTCAACTAGTCTTCGCATTTGATCCTGCATTGCTTTTAACTACAGAAAATAATAATATTATAAGAAGAAAATGAAATGCAAATTCTGCATTTCCACAATAAACAATTCGAGTAATTTTACCTGTTCCTGAAGTAGGGCTAATTTCCTCACCCTCTCTGCTTCTGAATCATCTGATTCCGAAGAGGATTCAGAACTAGACTCAGAACCTGATGAACTAGATGATGTTTTTTCATTCCCCAAAGCACCTGATGTCAAAGGTTCATCAGGGATTTTGGCATATCTAAAGAAAATGGTCAAAATTTAAAAAAAACTATGAAAATTACTTAATTATGTATGTTAACAGGAAAATCCATTTCATTACCTCATTTCAAACACATCTTGCAATTTTCTAGCCATGGCAACTACATCATGGTCAGGAGGATTATATTTATAACAATTTGTAAATATTAATCTTACATCTGCAGCAAATTCACCGCCTGTCTTGTACTCTCTGTTGTCCATTTTTTGCTGCATAAAATTAAATACTTTTAGTTCAACAGGGAATGTTCAAAATCACATGAGAGAATGCACCAAAAATGTTAAGGACTTACTTTTACAGTTCCTAAATCCATCGGTTTTTTAATTATGTCATGGTAATCATGTAAACCCAAAAGTTCTGCATCAACTGGTTTATAAAATGGCCATGCATAACCCTGTTACAAACAACATCAGTTAAAAAGATCCATTTTACTTGAAAACAAGCTAAAGAAGTGTTATGAACTTACTGAATGTTTTTTCGTAAATAACTCCTTCAAAATTTCATTACAAGCTTTCAACGAATCACTGAGTTTGTCTTTGGGTTTTCCACCAACATGAGGCGGCTAAAAAATAAGAACAATTTACTCAACTTGATGTTACATTCACACCATATAAAATTAATTATTTTACACAAGAAAATGTGACAAAATTAGGAATTATAATCAGTGAATTTCACCCACAACCAATAACATTTGAGATAAACACAACACTACAAACCCATTCAATATAATTTACTTTTTAATAAAATCTAAATGCTCATAAGAAATAAGTCATTCTTTTTTATACCTGAGCAATTCCAGACCCCACAAGAGGAAGAGATGTCTGATACGGGAGACCATCTTCTGCCTGCCGTTGGGGCTAAATGAAAGAAAAGTTTTTATTTATAGTCACTTACTTTAAGTGCTCATTAATAAATGAAAAAGTAACAAAAACAATAGAAAGAATAGAAGGAAAATTAAGAGAAATTTTAAATTTCTCTATAACTCATCACACACCACAATGACCACAAGCACCCACGGATGCAATACACATTATTTTTTTCACAACTCAATGCACTAATTCTTATATGAACAATGCAAATTCTTTCTGTTGAATTTTCAGGTGAACTTAATAACTAGTGCTAACATCTAAGAGTAAGCTTTAGTTATGCAACTTAAATTTTGTGTTTGATACCAAGATTCATTACGAAGGAAAACTACTAGAATGGTCATAACAAAATTATCATCTTCGTAAAATTTTATTCCAAAAATGTAGCTTCTACAAGACTCTTATCACCTCTCACTCAATTTGAAATGTTCTTGAGGTTCAAAACATTGGAGTTATATGCAGGCAGTATCATTTAGCATCAGGAAGAAAAAATTCATATAAATAAATAATTGAAACACTGTGGCAACATTGTTAACATGGTCACTCTTCACCAAGTCATCCTGGGTTCAATACCCAATGAGGTCAGAAAAAATAGTAGCTTCCATTTCTCTGTCAGTTTATATAACTGAGATGTATGAAAAGTTCACCCTCTGTGATTAACAACCGCTGTTGTAACACTCAAATACAGCGATCTGGATTCTTTCTAGACACAGTTCCTCCAAAAAATTCACGATGTGTCTACTGAGTAAACTCACCCAGAACTGAGCCTTACTAACACTTGTCATCATGGTCCTTAGTTGGATGAAATGAAAATACATACAGTAAAACCTTGATTAACCAGAGTAAGTTGGGTGGGGAGTGGGGGGTGGCACGGATATATGAAAACCACAGTTAATCGAGACACTTTGTTTTGTGAATTATGTACATAAACATGCATACATGTGTGTAGAATGTCACGTTATCAGGGGTTGAAATATGAAGTAATCAGTCTTCATTTCTTGCAGTTAGAAATGATTTTCCTTACTTTATTTTCAATATTTCTCAAATTCATTACGTCCTGGAAGTAAAATTTTCTTGGTCCCCGAGAGTCTCTGTCCTAATGTTTCAAGGAACTTACGTACAACTGTGGAAACTGTAGGACATAGTTGGATTTATATGTGATAAAACATTTGTCAAAAAAGTGTTTCACAACATGAAGGACAATTAACTAATTTATTCTATAGTAGAAATTGTAGTTGAAATTCCTTTTCTTCGACAGAAGAGTGAGCACCACAGTTAATCGCGATCTCGGTTAATCAAGGTTCTACAGTACATACAATAATTGAAAATATGTACCGACTCATATGTATACAACACAACAATATGTACCGACTCATAAATGTATACATTTTAACTCAAGAACTATTAGGGCTATATTCCAATTTTTCAAGCAAATCAATCATTTATGCAGGGTGCAGATGTCAGCCAAAGGGGTTATTTGTTGTGAAATCAACCTGTTCACATAAAAACCTCCACAAATTTCCCCACATTCCTATACTAATTGTCCAACTTTTTAAATAAAATTGATCTTTGCGAGGTTAAACTTGTCGAAAAGAATGCGGCCAACCTGCCACGGAATTGTGTGATTCCATAGCTCCTGCAAGACAGTAAAAAACTGGAGAGGTCATTAGTAGACACCCCATAATTTCACGTACTTGTATGTTTGGATTTAAAAATGCACATTTGTACAAAGTAAAAATTGAATGATTAAAAGGAAGTAAACACTATTCATCTTTCTCATTTTATGTATTAAATTTCTATCCACATTTAGAATCCCTTTTTGTAAACAATGAAAAATTAAGCATATTGCTCACGAGTTAAATTCACTGGGGAATTGGGGGAAAAAAGAGGAAAATAAAAATCTTATTTAGAAGAGAGGGTACAGGAAACGCTTTCCTATCTGTTAATAAAAATACATAGCTTTAAATTTCCTTTAAAACACATTGTAACATAAGAAAATGGCATTCACTTTAAAAATGGCAGGAGAAAGTTCGCAAATGAACATAATGAAATTCCGATTTCTCCACGACGAAATTGGAAGTTTCAACTTGATGATACAATGGGGTCTCTAGTCATTAGCCAAGAACTTCGACAATGGACTTCAGAGCTGAAATGACAGAAAGTATATCGTCATAAACAAGATGTACAGAATGAAGGCATCTTGGTCAATTACAAAAGCAAAGGAAATCACATATGCTGAAGAGATTCAGCATAGACTTTCATAACTTTAGGAAATGGCATTGGCACTTGGCATTGAGAACAACTAGTCCCTGATAAGATATACATCCATGTGCCAGAAAATGCCCGAAGATTACAGTGCGAGTGGTTACTTTCCCTGAGAATATCACTGGAGTATATAGGAAGAACAAATACCAGCTACCACATATTGGCATGCAAATCAGATGGCACTGCAAACCAACTAGGTTTGATGTCGAATTTTGAAAAAATCATTCCGTAATACTCTTGGACCCACCCTGAAGAACCCCTGAACTAAATTTTCAAGTGACTGTGAGCTCATTGTTGCACAGTTCACCCACTCTCACAAAGAAAGCATAAATATTAGAAAAAAAATTTATATCAAATTGCAAAAAAATTATTAACAAGTCCACAAGGCTTCTGCCAACTCAGACTGAAGAAAATAGTAAGTGGAGAGTCAATATATATTTATACATATCAGGCGGCTATATATTAGATACTTCTAATACTTCCAAGTAAATCAAATCTTTCCTTTTCAGTCATGCCAGCATTATTTTCATTGTTACAGTTGATGTAGTAAAAATTGATTTTATAAATAATGCAAAAAAGAAATAAAATGCAAATAAAGAGCAAATAAAACACATTTCACTGGAGAAACCTTTAACAATCCCATTCTCATTCTTAATAGTGAAAAATTCACTGATAAGGTTCCACCATCTTCCTGATCTCTCTTTTTAAACCTGATAATTTTGAATTCCATGCTGCGTGAATGTATTTGTGATGGCTCATACAAAGTAATTTGTTGCACTGGTGTACAAGTTGTTTAGAATTTCCATTTCTGCATCTTGTTTTGTGCTGCTCTGATCGACATGTTACCGGTCGATGAGACCTGCAGTGCTGTTCTGAGCTACGATAGGGACAGACAGCAATCATTACACTGGTTCTGGGAATAATCAAAATTATAAATCATCCAAAATTATTGTGGTAATTCAGGAGGAGTTTCTGAGAACATAAAAACTGTTCTTGCGATGGGGAATATGATATAACATTTTTGGCAAACTTTATTTTTGATCAACAATGAAATTAGAATTTCAAACGTTTGTTGTAACTGTGGCACTGATAAATTTTTACCCCAGTAAACAAGTATTAACATTGGAAGTTCTACAAAACCTGCTGTATATGCAAGAACTGGAATAAAATTCACTTCAGAAAATGATATAACTTGTCTGGGCTCAAAAATTATTAGAAAAGAGTGAAATTTGAAATATTTAGGAGACACCCATGTGGACGTCTATATCATAGAGAATGCTGAGAAACCAATTCTCTATAAACATGCTCTGATCAATAGCAGTGGTGCATTCAGATTGGTTAAGATCCCTTTTAATAGAAATGAAATGGCTTCCCTAGTGTTGATCCACAAGAGAGGTAAGGATACTTGTTTATTATCTATCAGGGATGTAACCACCCTTCATTAGTTACAATTAACCACCCAACGCAATAATCCAAACAGAAAATTAGAAGAAAAACATCACAGCTGTGTTGTGTTGCACCATTATTTTAAAAAAATACAAAACTTAACACAAACAGAAAAATTCACAGAAGCAGCAGATTTTTGGCAAGTAAAACATGAATTTGTAGAGGTTTCAAAACTATTAAGCCCCATTCCCCAACAGTTCAAACTTAATGTTTGGGATAGGTTTAACTTTGACAAATTTTCAAACCACAATAGTTGAACTCTTTGGTTCAAACAGTAAAAAAATATATAGGTACTTTAATCAAGCAGCTTTTTAGCTTAAAAAGTGGAACACTATTCTTATTCTACTCATTATTATTTTACTATTCAAACCTGATTAGAAATTTAAATTTGACATGTCTAGAAATTCCTTTCGATAAGGAATAATTTTTCAAAATTGAAGAACACAATCAATGATTGCCAGTAGAATTTTCTTATCTAATCAATATGTTCTTGAGAATAAATGTTTTTTGCATTCCCTCCCTTACTTCCTACTGCACAATGACTCGATTCTGAGTATTACGTATTCTTTCAGAATTTCTTTTTTTTGAATCCTCACTACTGATGAAACAATCTTTATATATACAAATTTCCATGTTGTAAACAAAACCGAGGAGATAAAAAACACCTCACAGTGGAAAAATATCCTTTATGGGAGCTTAAAACAAAATTTAGGGCCATTCTATGGGTCTCCAAATCTATTATGAAATTTAGGGGCTCTTTAGTGTGAGTGCGAACTTTAAGAGTATTTAAAAGATCATAATCAAATGAAACTAAAACAGGAACATTCATAATACATCTTTATTCTACGTGGTTTTAAACAGACAATTTTTTTAAAAACTGACAGGCAAAATAATTTTTTTTACATTAAAAAGAAGTTTTGAAAACTTAAGTACGGAAATGTTGGAAATTCCATCACGCTGAAACTAATAAACATTGACATCACTTAAAACAAACACAAAATTTTGCTTACACTTTATTTCTACCACTAATCCATCAGGTCTTGAAGAGCACCATCTTGAAGTAATAAAAGGAAGACAATTTCAAATAATTGCAACGGTTTTAATATTTATATTTAACTTCAATGTCACTTATTAAGAGAAAGAAGTATCAACAGTACAACTGAGGTTGAAATACAATTTTCTTGTAGGACAATTGCTAATATTCAAACAACCAATTACATGGAACAAAATACTAAACCAATCAGAAAGTTCAACTCACTTGAAATCCAGGTAAGTCTTTCACCACTTTCTTTATTTGTCTTCCAGACTCTCTTCTCGTCGAGATCTTAGCTGATTTTGCATCCAATTGCTGATACAGAGGATCATAGGCATTTGCAGTAGGTGTAGTTGTATCTGCCTTTCTTTTCACTCCTTTCTTAACCTGAGGCATAAATACACAATGATTTATATAATACTAAAAGTCAGAAGCAAAGAAAATTTTTCCACATATTATTTAGAGTTCCCTTCTAACTTCTCACATAAAGTGTACCGAATCCCAATTGTGTGACAAGTTCAACAATCCTGCTATGAATCTTTCAAGTTATTTACAATATCTAAATATTAATGTATTCAATTCAATTTGTTAAGTAAAGCATGCACAATAGGCCAATGCAAATAGAGTTTTTTACTGGAGCGCTCATCGCGAAGTTTGAAAATGACTATTATAATGTTTTCCGCTAAGTTGCAAGTTGGTTTTTTTGATCAATCATTGCGGGGAAACCGCAGAACCAAATTTAACGTTTGAGGTATTCATTTGACGCATAATTTTATACTCTTTAATTTTGAATAGAGTTTACTTAACTGTGTGAAGCTTTGTTTCTGAGATATAAGCAAAAAACTCAAAAAAAGTGCGAAAACTTCGTTGTTTTTTGTTTGCCAAACATTATGCACTCCTTCTGGTGGTGCAAATTCCATTTATTTGGGACCAAATGAAGGTATTGAGACAATTTCCTGCTTTGTCCGAATTTATTTCATCAATCCCGTTTTTGATCTACTTTTACTGGCCTACAAGAAGTTCTTCAAAAAGTTTTTTCTCAATGTTAATTACATAAATATGCATAGGGTTAAATAAGCAGAGATCATATAGAATAGATAGTTCAACCTATTAATTGTGTATTACATGAAGTCTTAAGAATAACAAGGAAAGAATAAACAGCATTCCACTCAACCTTGCAAAACGCATTTCTTAATGGACTCACACCTGCACTCTTGATTACCAAAGATTCTTAAAAAAAGAATAAAACTCATCGTTTTCATCGTAAGTGAAATGAATGAGAATTTTTCTAAACCTGCAATAAAAATCAAGGGTTTTTATTTACAGTATTACAGTTAATTCCAACACCTTCTCAAAATGGGTAATGGTCTAGTTTAACTATGAGAAAGGAATCGACAAAAATATTAACTCATCATCTGCAGCATTTTTATCCATAAGAATTCTTTTTAGTACTGTTAAAATCCTATATTTAGGGTGGCTGTTAAATATGGCAAGTTAAAATTTATAGGAACTCCTATTTCAATTACTTACACAAGTTTTAAAAAATGAGTTGGAGAAATTTCATTTTGATTTGGATAAAAATAAGCCAAACCACCAAGAGGTTAAAATTTAAACAGAGGAAACACTGTTATTGTTGATATTGTTAAGAGACTTTCTCATTTTTCAAAGTTTTGACATTAAAATAAACACTAGTTGTTGAAGACTGCAAAAAAAATTTCTATGTGAAACTATAGTTTTGAATTGTGATAATTTTATTTTAAGGTGTTATTCAGTGAAGTTCACAAAATCCAATAAATTTTTGTTGTATGTTCTGTGAACAAAGAGAACACACATGTTCTGCTAACAGCGCATTCCATTTATTCTGTTGGGTGTGCACTAAAACCAGACAAATATATCATTGTTCCACACGAGTTCCCGACCCCATCGGGGAAATGTAGGAAATAATGGAACATCAATCGTGCACAATTCTGGTTCAACGAACTTGGTGGCTATGATTCAGAGCAAAGTTAACGCATGTTGCTTTGCTTAGTCTTGTCTTGTGTTATGAGAGAAGAGTCTTATTTGCAACATTTTCATCACATCCATCATAGATGTTCGGCACAGGATAACCAAACCTACAAGATGATCAGTGCAGTCCCTCTTCTAAGAAAAGACTCTACAGCCAGTCGGGATGCACTCGGTGCATACCGAAAGACAAATGTAACAACGATATCCCTGCACTAGTGCAACTTGTTAAATATATATAAGTTCTCAGTCGTTGGAATAAGTTAAATCCTCCTATCTCATTATCCTCTTATTTTTTTATCGTTCATTTCCACAGTAGTACCTAATATTCAAATTGACAATAGAATACCTTAGCAGGTTGCGCGGGGGGTATTACTGGAGGTGGAACTGCTTGACTATGAACAGGACCAGCAGCAGGCGGTTGCGGAGGAGGTGCAGGCTGCTGGCCATCCACTTGAGAAGTGTGTGCAGGCTGAACGTGATAACCACTTGTTGGAGCCGCCACCTATCAAATTTTTATTAATTTTGTGTTCAATCTACCTTGGGTTTGAATCAAATTTCTTTAAAAATAGTTTTTAAACTTGCCTGCTTCGGGAGAGAATTATGGGTGCCATGCGAGAGAGTACTGGTGGTTGGAACAGTAGTGGTTGCAGTGCTTCCAGGAACAGTAGCAGGAGCTTGTGTACTTAATGGAATCTGACTTGATCCTGTAGTTGCTGCTGCTGGAGCAGCTGGAGATGATTGAACAGCATTAGGTGAACTCCCAACAGTGGTTGACACACTTGATGTAACAGTGGCACCACCGGAACTTGTACTAGAAGATGGCCGACCTCTTTGACCAGTGTTGCGACCTGGACCCTTTTTGATCCTAGGACCTTTAGGAGGAGGAGGATCTATTTCAACTTCCTCCTTAGGTAAGCCAGCAACCTATTTCGGGGGGGAAAAAAGTTCATATAAAAAACTTCACAATATAATAATAATCCCAATATTGTAATTATACTTCCCGTAAGTGTAACACAATTATCATAGTAACACAAATTTTGTTCAGTTTCTATCTTAACTACTTAATCAAGACATGCAAAGAAACAAGCAACTTCTATTTAAATGGAGAGTATAAAATAAACAAGCAAGGATTTTAATAGCATTCTCTATTGGGATGAAGCCAGAAGAGGGTTATCAAAATTTGAGATGAATCTTAACTCCTGTTGAGTACCCACTGTATACATCACATTCTGTATAGAATGACAACACTTCAGTACACGAATTGCTATCTAATACCATCAGAGAAAATCTCACACTGTTGCATTTATTGCACTAGGGGCATTGTCGATCGTTTACAACCAAGATTATCAGCAGTGAAGTGACAATACAACACGTCAATTCCATCTGAAAGGAAGTACCTGAGTATTGAGATATATTGCAGAAGAGATTTACAAATATTTCAAAATTGTTTTAAATAACCCAAGGAAGAAACAATATCATAGAAATATGGAATAAAATTCATCTTCACCTTTTTCCAAATACAAACTACCACACCAACAATCCAGTGTCAACAGAGGTTTTCCAAAAACTGCGGAAAAACAAAAAAATGTTCTACATGGTCCTGTGAGTCACATGGTGGCATTAACTTCCTTCAAAATAATACTCCTGGGATACAAAAATCAATTTTTCTCTCAAAATAAAATGTAAATATTTTGTCATATGGACTGCACATAGGTCCCTCATATTGAAGGAGAACTACTCGTGTGCATTTGGAGGGAAGAAATTAATTCTTCATAACTGGTGCTTCACAAGGAAAGGATCCAAACAATCACAAAAACTATTCAATGCAGATTACAAATCTAACAAAAAAGGGAATCTCCCAAATTCAGAATGAGACCCAGACTCACTAAATCCACTGTGACCCTGTGTACTGCAATGTTATTTGATGTGAAGTATTCTTTAACCAATACAGTTGTCAAATAATCCTGATCTACACAGAGCAAAGGGAATTACCACCAATTCACAACAAAAAGAATGCAATAGAGATGAGTGAACAAACGTTTCTAATTCAAATTTTCGACATCCAGAAACTGCAAGAAAGAAAGTCTTGGCCCTAAAACGATGTGAAAGGATGGCAGAGAAAGGGGTTGGAGTATGTGCATGTGAGAAGGGAACAAGCCAGTAGAAAAAATCTCAGGAAATTCAACCGAAAAGAAGAAAGAAACTTATACATTTCCTCCTAGGATTAATTATTAGAAAAGTACACCTTGTAAACCCCAATAACTAAATGGTGATCCAATAACCAAGATTAGCTGTGACATTAAAATACAAGTTTCCTATTATCAACAGAAATAAAACATTTATGTAATTTTTCTTTTAGTTAATTATTCATATTTTCTTGTTTTAGTTAATAATTCGTATTCTAATTAATTTTAAGTTCATATCTTTGTTTCTCTTCATGGAATAATACCTTAAACCAGTTACTTTCACTATCAATGCGGCACTTCTACCTCTCTGGAAGTGGAGCAAGTTCAGCAAATCGTCTTATATCATTAAATTAAATTTAGTGTCAAAAGAGCAGTAACTGTGTACAACCACGAGGACAATAAAATAATTTCCTCTCTGGAAGTAAGCAAGGGACCATCTCATCAATTCCGATCAAGGGCTCTAAGTCAGAGACTGAATGAAATTTCCAGCATACTCCTTAGGTAAGAATAAAAACAGTTTGCTGTGTGTTATAAAAACAGACTACCAAAAACATTGTTTTTGATAAAATACAAAAAAGATAGTCCAAATGACATATCAAACAACAGATTATTTTGAAAAATTTTATAAATCACATCTATTAAAATAACTATATGAATTATTTCAATCGACCATCGCCCCTAGACTACCAAATTGAAGGGGGGGAAATATAAATATATTTTATAGAATTTTTGGCTGTTTTTTTAATCAATGATTTTCATTATTACTTTTAAATTTTTTTCCAAGCAAAGAGTAAATACCCCGACTTTTCCTGGATTTTGCAGTTTTCTCAGTCGCTTGCCGCCTAACTATAAAAAGTTACTAATGTAAATTGTTACATTAGGAAGATGCATTGCCTTGGGTGTTATTTGTTGTGATGTTGTCTACTTTGTAGCCCAGATACAATGTTCATTATATGCCCACCGCTCCATTTTGGGGACATATTGTTAAACATTTATTAAATTTTTTTGTGGGACTTTACAGCTCGTTGACATCGAGGTCATTAGAGCCTTGAAAACTTGTACAGGTAGGGAAAATGCAGTTACGTACTAGGGAGAGCCAACATGACTCTCCCCGCATGTGGGACTCGCCGAATGACTCTACCATACCCACTAAAAACCCTCCTGAATTACAATTCAAAACTCAAATATGTCAAAACATTACATGTATCATTATTAAAAAAGGAAGAAAGAGGAAAATGAAAGATACCCTAGCATCAGGATCGAAAAGAACAAGAGGTGACCAAGGAAGGTCAGGAAAGAAAAGGAGCCTAGCACAATAATTTCTAAAAGTTTTGCAATATTTTTGTGAGCTACTGAAAGCAAGATTGAAGTGCTAATTAACCTATTGTTGTCTGAATTTTCATAGAATTTTTGCAATTGAATTATTTTCATCGTCCCAGTAATTCAAATTCAATGATAATTTCCCAGGTTCACTAAAATTGTTAATTTTTGTTTTGAAAATTTACAAGTATTGGTAATATAACTACAGAATAGGACAATTAAATTTACCTATATCTTTGAACAAAAAATAATTTTATAAATTTTTAGTTATAAATTTTAAAACAATTTTCCAAATATAAGGAAACTAAATACTTTTTACATCGATAAACTCTGATCAATTTCTGTTCCTTCGCCCACTTTGCTCTACATTGTCCAATTCCTAATGAGTAACATTTAAAGCTTAACACTCACTCAGCAAATTCACTTGTTCCAACAAACATTTCATTTCCTAAATGTCTTGATGCTGCTTTTATCACAAACTTCAACAACACACTACCACAACTTCACTCAAACATCAATATAAAATAAAGTATCAATGGAGGACGATTGATATTGAACAATGAACTTCAACAAGATTCAGAGCACTAGTAGAGAGACATAAATGTTATTTAGTAACAATAAATTGAAATCCTACCTAAAAGTACAGGACAGACGCTGCATGTCTTTCATCAGAACGTCAATTAGATGTCGAGATCAGGTAACACCCATCTTTAGTTTCCCATGGGTTAATCTTTTCAAAGGTATGCGATGCATGTTGTGAGATCAAACGTGTGCTACTTTTTTAATCCACAAAATGTCTCATCAGAATTGAAAATATTATAGTAATTGTTAGTTTTCATTACTCCTAGCATTTACTTTTATTAATCATAATCTCTTGAGATAGAGCAAAGTGTATTTTCATTATGTTTTGTGATAGTATTTATTCCTATCATCAAAATATGTGTGTCCCAATAATGGGGCACTGGGCATGGTGAGATACACATGCTTGTAAATATTACCATACATAATGAAAATTATTGCTCTTTATTGATGGAACTTTGAGTTACCATGTGCTTTTAAACTATGTCTTATACTTATAACAAATGTTAGCTCTCCAGTATTATCATCCTCTCTACTAAATAAACAAATCCAAGATGACCAGTTTACTAATAAAATGAGTATAGGTGGTCATGACTTGAGAGTCGTGTGTATGAGACTGGCTTTGGGAACCTTTCCATTTAGTTTCTGATGATTCAGTGAAGATCGCAGGCTTAACTTTATTGTAGTTATCAGATATTTGTCCCAATCTCCTTCACTAATAATGAACAACCATCGGACGAAATTGGAAAAGGGTCGGCAGTTGCAAAGATGAAAAAGGAAAATAAAGGAATGCCGAAGCAGAAAAACTACATAATATAACACGATAAAGAATGGAAAATGACAGCTATTTAAAACTATTTCAACTGTAGAGTTATTTTAACTTTTTTGGTGAAGAAAATATTAATGTTTTTGTATAGAAACTAAAATGGACAATGTATAAAGAAAATCATACTTTGATGTATCATTTCACAAAACGATTGATTTATTGCTCTTTTATCACAGATATTGTCTGTGAGAGAATGGTGTAGATATTCACCGTGGTTTGTTTTGATGCATATACTTCAAAAAATATTCAGTGTTTTCATACCTCTGATAGTACCAACATTAATTCAAAATTGAATGTACAAAGTAAATTATTGTAATAATTCATCAGCTCCACTTACTCTTTTAAAAACGAACTAGTTTTAACTGAGGAAGGAAGCTATCGACAGAAACTGAGGATGGAAGCAATAGCAGCCGAAACTAGTTCGTGTTTAAAAAAGTGAGTAGTGTGTGGCTGACGAATTATTACAATAATTATTGCAGTGATTCCCTTATGAATTCTTAGTAATTTGCATCATGTTCCCCTGTTCTCAGATCTGCTACACAAAAAATGGTTGCAAAATAACCCCAAAGAAACTCCCATAAGCATCAATGATTCTGTTTCATTATTTATAAATTATACCAAGCAAGATATACACAACAACCCTATCATATTCAACGATACGGTTTGCTCTGTATACCGATTTGGGGCATATGATTCGAGCAACGCTGAAGAAGGTGCAAGAACAGGAAACACAGCTAGGTTGTGTAGAATATGTTGCAATTGATATTGTTAATAAACTTGTATTTTCATATAAATGTTCCATTATATCTTTTCTACTAGTATATAGACTAAACCATCAATCTTTACATACAGAGAGCTTATATGTCCGTATTTCTGAACTATTACGCATAAAAGAACATTACACTTTACCGAAATACACAAAACAACCCTATACTTAATGTTCCCAGTTGTACTCCCACCCCCAAATAATGGGAGTGGTGCATTAAACAGCATGTGCACCCAGCCACATACATTGCCCCGCATTTGGGATGGTCGATTTTTGGGAAGTAATCAATTTTTTAAAATAAATTTTTGTGTGTTCATTGATGACTCGTTAGCAATATATAAAAGGATGAAACAATTTTAAAACAAAAAAAGTTGGGTATCTACGGGTTAATATGATGGGTTGATACGATTAAGGATGAGTATAATGTACATAATATAGCATGCTGGGTTTGAGTGATTGTATTCACTCACATAAGGATGTAGTCGAAATGAATATAACTTTTAGTTAGTATGTAGTAATTAGATTTTAAGTCTTGATAATAATGATGACAGGTATGCTGGATATCTGTGGAACCCAGTGTTATCTAGCATTGATCACTAAAACAAATTTCTGAAACGTTGGACATAGTGTCTTATTTTAACTCATTACTCAATAATTAATACACTTAACAAAGGAAAATTCAGATGATGAGGCCGTAACTGACGAACATAAAAATCTTGTTGCATCCCCACATAATACAATTAAATCCTACACGTGAGAAAGTTTCGAATTAGAATTTTAAGCCAATGACAATGAGCTTGAATAGATTGTTATTGTGTGTCACCTGGAAACAAAGATATCAATGCTCTCGTCAAATAATTTCTTTAAAATAGTTTTTGTGCCTGGTAAAACACATTTAAGATTAATGAAATATCATGCATCTCATTTGTTCAAATGTAAGCCAGAACCACCCGACCTCTCAGTTATTCAAATATTTGATATTAAAACATTCACCAAACAATAAAAAGAAATAATCAAGTTTGCGGCTTTTTTTTTTTTAACTTGCTCTCAAAACAAAAATTCTCAAAGTTAAAATATTCCTGAGAAGGGTATATGGTACTAAAGGTTCTTTTTATGAAATTAATGAATGTTTACAGGGATCCCCTTAATCATTAGACTTGGAAACTCAATGGACCAACAACACCTCGAGGGGAACACCTTTTTGTTTAGTTAATATCCTTTTAAGAATAGACATGAAATTTTGTACACATTTCTAATTAAACAATTTTCCTTAGATGTATTGTTACAAAGTTCTAAAATATATTAAGCACATTTTACGGATAATAATAATAATCAATATTAATATAATACTAGCAGGTTTCTTAAAAAAAAAGAAAAAAGATAATGAAAATATATTAAATTAAATCTGCCAACAGTCTATCTACATTTTTTCTGTATTTTGTGACTTACTGAGCACACGTTGCTATTTATTTATACGAACTTTAGTTTTTTAAATCATTGTATAAATTACAATTCACGACTTAAAAATATATACTGCAAGAAGTTAGCAACACACTCCATTCACATTTTTCTTTCTGACTAGTTTTGAGAACCGTTGTTCCCATCAATTACAATCATGAGTAATTAACATAGGTACACATAGCTACCATATGATATGTAACTTTTTGTTGTTGTTAAAATCCAAGGCAGGTCTCCAAGTAATAATGATTTTCCATTGATAGAACATTAATACATTTAATAGGTGAAGTATGTAATAAACGACAATAATAGATCCAGAAGACCCATCAATGTATTTCTAAGTTCAAGTTCTTTTCTATGAGATTTGTTTGCAATGCATCAGAAAGTTGCAAATCAACTTTTTCTGATTATTATGATCTATAATGAATAATTATTATTATCCATTATTTATTACCGAAGCGATAAGACGAAATACAATGGCAAAAACCAGAACAATTGACTCTCATAAGGGTAAACACAGTTAATGTTTGTGTGGTAGGGTAGGTAAACACTCGTAATATAACTATAATGGAATAATATATTTTTATAATTGAAGGAAGGAATTATTTATGATTGAAGGACTAAAAAAAAATAATTTTTTTTTGAGCACATGAAGATATTGATCATAGCAGTTCCTGAAACTGAAGGTGATATTACTGAAAAATTTTATTTTTCTTGCAGTTATTCTTCAATAATTAAAGAATTATATGTTCTTGTACCACATATTTCTTCTTCTATAAACATAAATCAGAACTAAGTTCTTAAGACCGCTAGACATCCCATAAGTGAATAAAACTGACTGTAATGCATCATTCAAATTTCAAAAATATGCAACAGAGCAGATAAGAGATAGTAGAACTATTCTTCTTCTCCTTCTCCCTTATTAATCCCATTCTAGACAGAGTCGGCATAGATAGGGATGGCAGATGCAGGGATACTTGATTTGACTGGCTGGGGAATTTCTGGGTGCCGGATGCCCTTCCTGTCGCACCTCCTCGGGGGGGGATTAATGAATGATATGGTGATGAATGACGATGAGTGAGTGTTGTGGTGAAGTGAGAGGCAGTGGAAACAGGAGAACCCCGAGAAAACCTGCCGCGAATTCTACTTGGATCGGACCGGGTTTGAACCTGCGGCCTCACAGATAGAAGGCGAGTGCGTTAGGTACTATTCCACGAGTTGCCCACACAGGAGAGCTATTCTAATTCAACTATTCAACCCAATGTTGATAGGGACCGGGTGGATGATCAAAAATTTGGAGAATGAAAATTCACCCAAGTAGGTGTAAGCTTCACTTTTAGAAATTCAAGGAAAGAAACAATGAGAGAAAATTCTTACCTGTAATTTTTTGAATAAGATAAAATAAGCTATGGAGTACTGATTGGTCTTTGTATGTTCTGGCAATGGCAACACTGACATCAAAAATGATTTTGTAACTCTTCTGTTCCACGATGTCAGTTCGGATCTTTTCCATGTTCTACTGTGATATAAAAAGTTGTTTTCCTATTCTAGTATCAGCGATCTGAATTTGATCAGATGTTAGAAATAAAGTTATTTCTAACATTTTGTGACGTATGCACAGAATTGGTAGCTAATTAGTAGGAGCCAGACAAAAAAACATGTTTTTTACCAAATAAGCACACATTTCTTAAAAAAATAACATCAATTATTCTGTAATTAGCATCTATATTTTTGCATGACCTAGATTTTATTATATTTCATTCTGAATGTTTCAACAGAATACACAAATATGTCTTATATCTACAAGTTCATTTGAATATGTACAACTATTTCATAACAAATTCATCTGATGCTTCAACAATGTTTTTTTTTTTTTTTGATTCTTTTTCAAATATGAAAATGATTAATTTGGAAGCTAATGAAACATGTGCAAGTGACAGTAAAAAAAAGTTTTTAATGTCTGTTCATTTTAACATTTACCAAATAACATCTTAACAAAAAATTAAACACAATATTTTTCAAGTTTGTTGTTTTGTCAGAACAGACTTTCATTGACAAAAATTTCTCTCACTTCTCAAACTTATAAAAAAGAAAGCAAGTTAACCAACTAGCACCCCAGAACATCACCCTTATTCATAGACTTAACCGAAATGTTATACCACTGATTTCATAAGGTGATTGCAAAATGCGTCCCAATACCTCGCCTATCGACAAGGCAATCGGATCATGAAATGCATAACAGCACTCTTCTGATAAGCGTATATTATATTTAGAGTGAAAAAGGGCATTGTATGCCTTCAAAGCATTTGATCTATATAAATATTAGCATTTATTCATTATTAAATTTATTACCATTATACAAGCTTTTCTTTTCTATTGGCCAATATTGCATTTCACACTATAATTAATTGTGCTAATATTTCGCGTTTTTCACTAATTTTCGCAAAAAAACGCATTTATCGCAAATTCCTATTTTTTCCGGTCTCTACTAATTAGAATATATAATATACAACAGATAACAGAACCCAGTAACAGGTGACGAACAGAAAAAAATTAAATTATTTCTTAGATATAATATATTGTTTATCTGAGCCTGTATGTAGTGACTAAAATATATTTCGGCACAGTAAATTACAACACTTTTGTAAATGACAATCGAGTAATTTGTAGCCAAAAATTTCAGGAAATAGCTGCTTTGCATGTGCATCATAATTTCCACCTGTGCTGAATTACATGCGCACGAGTCTGCACTGCTGTACCTTACCAGGGACGGGTCTCAAATTCTTTGGGTTGTGATCAACACGACCGAGTATGAGTATGAGGTGGAGGCATATTTAATTACACGAGATATATTTTGCTAAAATAAGTGTTGTGTGTGTGTGTGTGTATGTTCATAGTCAGTCTGTCCATTCTGTTTCATCCAGGCAAACTACATTATCTTTAATTTCAGAGAAAGTGTTATTTTTGCTTTCTGAAAAAATATGACAATGTGAAAACATTTCTCAACAGATAATTAAAACAACATTAGTGAAGCAGAGAATTTGAACGAGTTTTGTTGCGGGTTGAGGTGCGAGACTGACACATTTCCCTCAAGGACAAGGTTACAGAGAAGGAAATTGAAATTAAAATCAAATAAATAAATAAACAGACTTCATCGTCAAAAATGCAGTTGGAAGTTGTGTATGACCATGTAAATACCAAACTTCAATGCAATGTCCATGTCTTGGACATAACAAAGAAATGAGCAATCAAAAAATCTGCATAATTGGGTTCTGGTACTAAGTAATATCACAGAATAAATTTTAGGATATTTTGCATCCTTCCTATTTGCATACAAATACACAAAATGCAAATTACTAACAAAAAATTGAAAATAATGTAAGTCTAGAGCAACAACTGGGACAAGATACCAAAAAGAAAGATGATCCACCAACAGCATTATTTGATCAATTGTTTGTAAGTAATGAATTCTAATACATTAACCAAAAATTAATAATTCATAATTGATGTAGGTAGCAAGTTGCACATTATTCATCTAGTGTCTATACATCTGAAGGGCAAAATTTTTATTTTAAATTAAGAAAAGTACAATATCAGTATGAAATCTCAATTAAACATGGATCAGTAAGAAGAGAAATAGTCATAAAAAAGGGTAAAACGAAACTGAAAATTGTCCTGGAAATTTCGTTATAGGAGCAATTTTTACAAAATGTTTGATGTTGTTGTGACCATTTATGACATGTCACAGCACAGACAAGACAGGGATACTTTTGTGCAGTTGGCAAATTTCTCATCTCAAGCAATAGTTCTCACTCTACAATACCAATTGTTGACTGTCAACACATGCACAAAGTTTAGAAATGACTAGACAGCTTCTGATTCTATCTTGATGTAGAGATGGTCAAGCAGATAACAGATGTCCTTGCTGGTACAAAACCTGTCTGTTTCTCAGTTTTTTTTAAAATATGTTAAGGCACAGTGAACAAATAACTGTCAATAATTCAATCACTGAAGAAGGCAAAATAACTTTGAAATAACACTTTCATTGCCCATTGTGTCCCCCTTTAAAACTACTGGTGCAAAACCATTGCACATACTTTCTCATACACTTTTCTCTGTCTGCAGCATAGAGTGAGAAAAATTTCTATAGTGAAAGAGTCATTTCTGGCGTTTTCCTCAATATTTTGGTAGTCTTCCAGTGCACTATACATGCTCAAAGCCGCTTGATAAACTTTTTACTGTCTTTTATTTGAAATTTGGAAAGAATTATTTAGGAAAATATATAGCAACATTTCAGTGTTATAAATAACGTAAAAGCGTTATGTAAATGTAATTTCGTTGAAGACAGAAATTGATGTATTTTCGTATCTGCAATGAGTTTGCTGTCCCATGTATTTTATCATTCTCATATCTTTCATTTCTTTCATTTCAGTTTATGAAAAGTGTATTCTACATCTGCTTGGTCCATTTACACTGCTAATTTTTATTCAAGTTTCTTGAAACAGTAAACTAATGTTTAAGTGTAGCAGACAGAAATTATTTTACTGCATATAAACCTAACTTTCAAGTGAAATACCGCTAATGCGGTTGTAATGCAAACTAATTGTACTTAAAGTACAGAAAATTTAAGCAAAATCATTGGAGCCATTTTTGAGAAACATTCAAAAGAGTAGTTAGACCTTCATGTGAAGTACCCTTTGTTTTAAAGTAAAAGTAATTTAGAGCATGTGCATCAACAATATGTAAATTCTACTGTAAATATGAAATACAAATTAAATTGATTCATCCATTTACTCAGAATTGCAGCACAGAGACAGATGTTATGCCAAAAAACAGAATCGGAGGTCGCCAAAACAGATATTTTCATCGAAATCTCTTTCGAACAATCACAATACTTTACAAATACTACATATACGAGAAAGTAAAAATTTAACAATGTCAGGAATTTGGTTTTTATTGAGGAATTTGATTTTCATCTTGTACAATTGAATTATAAATTGAATCATACAGATTTAATACTGCACTAAGGGCATGGAATACAATTAAGAATATTAGTCAACGCTGCTCATTCTCATAGATTATCAAAGCTTTGTTGTATTGGTTAAGAAATTAAATTCTAGAAAAAGTACATTCTCTACATAAGAGAAAGTACCTTCAGTAAGAGCAACTTTCTATTACATTCACACCAGATAATAAATTTAATATAAAATCATGAATTAAAGCTAACTACAAAAATCAAGTACACCTTTAAAATAAATCGGATAACTATAGAGCGTATTGTAAAGATTGTAATAAAGTTTGAGGTTCACGATGTTCAGATGGAGAAGAGTTATACATCTGCTAGTCACCAGAGGAACCCCAATAAGTCATCATAATTTACTAATCGGAAAACAGTTCCTGGATGAACAACTTAAAGCGGTGAGAGTGCACAACATCATGGAAGTAAAGTTTAATTGTATAGACAATGACAATAAACTTATTTTATGGTAGGACTGTTATAAGATGCCCTGCAGCATTTATGTTTACAATCTTTTCCTATCCGATTTGTTAAAGATATAACTCAATATACTGTAAAATAACAAGTTCGGGAAATTATTGAGATCAAAATTTTTAATTTTCTTACTTTCTTCTTTCTAATATAAACAGACAATTACTTAATTTTCTTCCACGTTTTAACACATTTCCTACATCTTGTAAGAGATTGTTCATAACTTACGTCACAGTCTTGAAATTGGAAGGGGGGGATGACTATTGGAAATGAGGGGGTCAGGGTACTTTAAAAAACATGAAATTACATTTGGAATGTCATACAATCTGTCTCAATTGGGGCAAATTTTCGTTCAGTTAAAACAAAATTCATAATTTCTTTCATACCACTTTTTTCACGCAACACCTTCGACCATTATAATCCTCGTTAAGTTACAAATGATTTTATTTTTAAATACTGTTTTTCATATTATGATGGGTGGGGGATATTTACTGTTTATGATGGGCAGGGGTACGTTACTTTGCAATGCCATGTTATGGAGAAATTTGGTATAACAAAAAGAAGCGTGACACACTAGGAGGGGGGTGAATTATTCTCAAAGATTGCGTGACGTAATTCATTAACGTCGTCTTATGTTTTCTAAAGTTCATTAGCAACTTAATTCATCATCAAGTAATTACTAAATTAGTCTTCCCAGATACATGACAGTTTCATAAGCAATTATAATGCACATGCAACAAAATAAAATATTAAAAAACAAATTACAAAATTTAATTCCTGAGTAACTTAAAAAGCTTGTAACAAAAAATTTGTAATCATAAGTATATCATGCCACCACCAGTTTGAACAAAAATCATTGCTTGGCTGAAAATGGGACAAAACTTCTGAAAGCATGCTCTCAACCTCAAAGTAAATTCCAAAGAAGTAAAGTGGAGAAACACAACTAAGTTATTTATTACACTTCTTTACATTTAATTATTAGAAAGATATTTCGATTTACATATCAAGTTATGAAAATATTTAAATTTGGGAGCAATAATATTAATTACACTAATTCAGTCACACTAATAATTAATTGCATGAATTCAAAACAACAAGAATTCATAACAGTAAGCTACAATACACAGCATATGAAACATGTCTCCTATGAATGCACACTAATAGAACATTCCTAAATATCTCATTCACCATAACAAATTTGTTTGTTATAATTAATAAAAGTTTTTGTTAATGTTAAAATTTTTCTGCAAACTACAACAATTTCCTTGCAGAACATTGGTTGGTAATCACCAATTTAGTCAAAGCAAAATTTTCCTCTCATCTCAAGAACATTTTGGAAACATAAGTGTTTCTAGTAACAAAACTAAATAATTTCACTGTCATTTAATTCGATTACTTTTGAAAACAATAAGCTTGATGAAATTTTCAAAACTTAAATAATTCATATAATTCCACTTTATGGGAACTCAGATGAGGTGTGGGGAAAATACTTTGGAATGTGCCCATTTTTTATCAGCCCTCTCACAGGGAAAAGCTTTGGCCAACATTACTAGGTGAAAGGTATCACTTGAAATCCAATTGAATAAATTAATGAATTACAAATACTTCTCCACTGCTTCTTCTAATTTTACTGAACTGAATTAACCAGTTATTTCTCACTAAACTCTCATGCAATCGGTCCTTGATATGCATTGCATGAAAGGAAACCCATTTTGCGCGTTTCAAACAGTGTGCATATCTTCAAGTATTTAAATTATATTGTTTTCATGCAAGATAAATTTAATAATTAATGATAAGTTTGTTCCTTCATTTCTAGTTGCTACACCTCACATTATATAGTAGCATGTAACATGCTCACAATAAACCCATGATGGATGGTAAGTGACAAGTCCAATTCAATGTACCTACACCTATGTACCCTCACTACTGAAACTATGTTCTACAATGATTATGGGATATCTCCGAAGTAATGGTGTACCACTCAATATTCAAACAGTTTTTGTATGCATACATAAGAGACACGAAAAAAAAATTTCCTCTCGTTTCTATCACTACAGCTGATGGTACCAAAGTTTCCATAAATGATATTTGTATGAATTCAGTAATAAAGAATCTAGAGAAATTACATAAATTGTACATAGTTCTTAGTATAATACACAAGACAATGTTAGAATCAAACTGGCTGCAGTAGACAATTCCAAAAAATTGCTTAAAATGAATGAAAAATTCTATTAGAGAGAGTAATACATTATTGACCCAGGCACAACTATTTTTCTAATAAGAAAAATAGAAGTTGCATGTATTCTTCAGAAGAAAACAATTTAAATGTAACCAAAGAGTCGAACAATATACCTTGCATTTAATTTTGAGTACATTTTAAAATGGAATAAGCATTTATGACAAAAAATACTTGATTTCTATCTTCTACAAGCTAAACAAATTTATTCAAACAGAAACTTAAAAAATGATATACCAAGCGTTTTTTGCAGAATTACTAGTTATGGAATAATAGCGTGGTTTGTGTATATAGTAATGTAGTANGGGGGGAGGGGGAGAGAGAGAACATCCCAAAATTATCAATAACTGGAAGCACAAAAACTAATTATATGAACGCAATCATCTTTAATCAAATAATCAAATGAACTGAAAAAATTAAGACAACACTATTAAAATTAAAAATGGGTTATACAAAATGCCTAAAAGTACAAATAAAGTGCTCAACATATAATTTTCTTCATGAATTATCTTTATGTAAATATTATAAGCTCCAAGTCAGTAATTTAGCGTGTAAGATAGTAGTAAAAGTAACTAGTATTTAAGTTTGAGATGTAAGTGCACCAGTTCTGTGCACAGGTAACTTTGTTTAACTCTGCAGGAATGCAAATCAACAATTGTATTGTTTATAATTTACTTGTTAAAGGTTATATTTTTAATTTTGAACTAATTAACAGATACAGTATACATAGCTATTTTGCTTGTCCTAAAATCAATATTTATCGGAAGAGTCCTAAATTTACTAGCTTTACCAAAGAACGATCAATATTATTAAACAAAAATTGTGACAAGATACAGTGAAATAGGAAGCCATTCTTATCCAACTAGGTAACACGGTAGTCAAATTATAGAGCACTGTTCAAGTTTTCTTAAAAGTAATCACTAAAATTACTGTATCACAGTATGCAATAAGTATTTAAGTTTCAACCATATAAAAAATGCTTTTAAAAGTCAAACAAATATTAATGTAACTGACTATATAAGATACATTTCCACTATTCAGTCATGAAATTATCCTGCAATTTTATTAGAACTATATGGCCTCACAATAATTGTTTTGCACTGTTCTGTCTTCATCTTTATGAGAAAAGTGAATGTCTTATTGATACTGCTGTTCATTCATGAATTATGACTTCTCTCATCACTGAGGTTACATAAGTTTCATTAATCTGTTACATATTTACAGGATGTTCCCTTCCTTTCCTCCTTGTTTATTTTTAAGTCACTCTTTTGGTTATTTCTTATTTGATGTAAAAGGGTTCTCAAGAAATATGAGTGCTCATTTCACTGCCTAAGTATTTTAAAAAAATTAATCCATTCTAATATCTGCATATAGAGATAAAATAAAAAACTTAAAAGATTTTTAAAAACTAAACATAAGCATCTCTTTTCCAACAAATTGGGTAATTTTTTTCACATAAGCAATAAAGAACACTAAATTCTGGATTTGACTTTCACTTAATCAATGAAAATTCCTGTCATGATTATACCCAAAACAATTTTCTTGAAGTGCAAGAATGACAATACTCCAATGAAATGTTGAAGGGAAGACTATCTAAATATATCCTCATGTCATTTAAAACAAAAATTGAATCATGAAAATGGGATTTTTTAAATTATACATTTCATTCAAATTTCATATACAGCACAGAATATAGATTAAATTGACTTCAAAAACTAGAGCAAAGTTACCTCCATACAGATTTTTAAATTGCATTAACTCCCTAAAATAGTTGCACTACTAAGGACTTCTCGAAATACTAAGTAACCATAGAATGACAAGAGACAGAAATGTAACATATTGCCAATCCTTAAAGCTGTCATTTCTTGTCACATACAAACAATCATTGGTACTTTAACATCCATATTGTACCAATAACATAACACAAAAATTACAATACATGAAATGAATTACAGGTTGACGTGCACGACATTTAAATACTTGTGAAACAGTAGTTAAGGTGCCGAATACTAGAGTCAACCAACACAAAGGACAGGAAGTACTATTGACCTAAAGTACCCCAAAAACAACAACCTCAAGGACAGTGTTACCCAAAGATAAGAAAATTGCCCTTTAGGTTGTTGATCTATCCCAAATGTCAGAAACACTCAGACCTTTAAACGTTGGCTCTTGCAGCCAGTCAATATATACTAGTTTGTCTCGGACAAACACGTATATACTACGTACCAGTTAAAATTTGTACTAAATTGACTAATAATCTTACTTCACTAAATGATTGCATAATTTTCTCTCCTAAGGTAGTTGAATAAAACAATATTTGAATCACACTTCTGCGATGTACCTTCTGAGATGACAGCTCACCAAAGTACAAAATTAATCACTTACATAACAAAGTTTTACAGTATAACTCAAGTTAGTTAGAATGTTCAAAATATTTCTTTATAAAATATATGTGGAGTAAAAACTAATAAATAGAAGCTCCAAGTCGTGCATACAACTTACTATGTAAACACAAGTCACAACGACCTTTTCTAACGATTAAGATTTAAAAATGTGATTAACCTATAATTCAATAATACTTTACAGCTTTCTATTATGACAAGAAAGAGGATATTCTTCAAAAACTCATCAATACGAAATTTTGATTTTATTCAATTGAAATAGGTCTTGTACATATTTATATACAATTTCTAGCTACGACAACGCGTCTTTTAGAACGAGTCATATAAATTACGCGCTCAGACATTCATTTGCACCAAAAACAATACAGCAGCATCGTACACCCTGCAAATGGAAAAAGCACGCCTGTTAATATCTAAAAATGCGGTACCTTCTCAGTTAGTAGTTATTAAGCAATTTAACATTGAAATGCTGATTCATTTCTCATAGAAGAAATGGATCATACTTTGATAACGCTGTATAATCTAACACCTTTGACGAATTACTAGTACCATTAAGTAAATTATTTCCACAGTAAATAGTCAACTGATCAATGATTTGGTGAAGGAATAGATTTTAAC
Source organism: Laupala kohalensis (assembly GCA_002313205.1). Taxonomy (NCBI): domain Eukaryota; kingdom Metazoa; phylum Arthropoda; class Insecta; order Orthoptera; family Trigonidiidae; genus Laupala; species Laupala kohalensis. Next base: position 120,740 of record NNCF01129083.1, on the reverse strand, counting down.
TTTCTTTCAGTAAAATGCAAAAGATTAGAAATTGACAGCAATATGGATAATGCATTTAAAATTCTTCCAAAAAATTTGAAAATAAAATTAGAGCTAAGAACTAACTGCAATATATAAAGAACTGCAAACATTTTTGTCAGGAAGTGTATTTTAAGCATTTGAGCTTAAGAAAATTCAGTGTCATGAGCATTAATGATATTGAAATGTGATATTGGTATGCATGAATTCCTAGGTAACGATCTCTGGATATGTACCAGAAAACTAAAATTGATACAGAAAGCATAAGAACCGCGGAATATTACCATTTCCAAACCTTTAAAAGTAAAACTCTAATACATCAGATTGAGATTCATCATTGACTGACTTACAAGAACACAACCTCAAGTGTTCAGAATATTCTTCATACTCAGGAAAATGGACACACAAAATAAACAAACCAACGAACGAACTATACATCCAGGGAAATGTCAGACTCCTGTTGATTGAAGCATGCTTCTATTCAAAAGAGAGAGGGAAGTGTATAGGTTTCCTCAAAAGTATCCTAAAGAACACCAATTTCTCTTGATTCAGCACATATTTATGACAATTTTCCAAAGTGTCAATTTTGACCAAAATACAGCAGGATGCAACACTTTCTACAGGCATCCCACATACCGAGGTATAAATAAGCCAATGTACCTCTACAACATGCAAGATCAATGAGCCCTCTTCAAAAAGAAGCAGTGTTACACAGAGCTAAGCTACGCCACATGCAAACTCTACTATATTAAAATTAGTCTGAACAGCATTAAAGTAACATTCATTTCAGATGGATTTATAAAATATTCTCAGTAAGAAACAAACCTTTGTGAGGAACAGCTTTTCCAGAGTTTGTGCCATGACAACAACATCTTCACCAGGTTTATTGTAGACATAACAATTCGTGAACATAGTATTAAAGTCCTGGATGCATTCTTTCCCACTCCAATAATAATTGTGTTCTAGGCGCTTTTTAATTGTACCAAGATCCATTGGTTGTTTGATGATTTTATGATAATCCTAGTTTAGGAAAATGATGCAAACATTAAACAAATAGAAATATGATAAAGTCATTACTACACTACACAAAAAACTGAAATAGTTCTATAAAATTACATTCATATATGTGTACAATCTATTTATATAGAGAATACATATTGATTTGTTAAAAAGGGACTAATCTTCCTTGTGTGTGATAATAATCAAACATCGTAATACTATAATGAACTAATAATACTGTATAATTTAATAAAGTTTACAAAAACTACTTACTGGCAAGTTAAGCTTTTTGGCATCAACAGGCTGCTGAAAAGGCCATGAAAAATTGTGCTTCCACACTGTTTTGAGAACAAATTTAAGAAGGAACTGAAGTTGATTTGTGAGACGCCCTGGACGATCTGGACGGGGATAAACAGGTGGCTGTACAACTCCATTCACAGGCTCAAGATGAGGTTCATCCCGAGGAGGTGGCTCATTACCCTCCTGTCGGGTTCCCCCTCCTGACTCCTAAAGTCCAAACGGGAACATGTTAAATTATCTCAACTAGAATACTGCATAACATCAATTAACACAAAAATTTTCTTTGAAAGGTAACTGAAAACTTCAATGGTAGGTTGAAAATACTATTTAGGTAACCTAACAAATCTAATAATGAAATGAGAGCTGTACTCGGAATTACCACAATTTTCTGTAACCAACTGGCAAAACTTTACATGGAATTGTACAAATAGTGATAATAAACTCTACATACAAGACCTCCATCACCTTACTAAAATAATCAGAGAAACATGAGAGCCAAATTATAACTTCTGAAGTATTACACACATTCGTATATTCTCTCACAAAAAATGGTAGGAAAACTCATTAAATATGAATGAAGGTCTTATACAAAACTTCACAGAAAACATTAGGTTTTAAGAGACTTTACAGAAAAAAGCAAAACTGATTTCAGAACAACGCTGGAAAAGCACATCACTGAACAAGCATTATTGAAACTTTCAAGTATTAAAAACAAACCCATGCAGCCCAGATTCTATACTAAAATAAAAATAATTCCAAGACAAGACAATTACCTTGTTCATTGTACACAGCCTGTTCTCCCTGTCCTTTGAAGCAGACTGCAATATGAAAATGACATTATTCCCAACTGTAGCCTATTACTAGGTAAAAGTTGCATGCAGAGCCATTCAGTTCATACAAATATTAACTTAAGTTAGACAAAATCACATACAATACTATATTATACTTCTGACCAATGGAGAGAAAAAGATCCCACACAAGCAACTCTAGGATTTAGCCCATGGTTTAAAAAACTGAAGAACATGCCTTCACTCATAATATGCTGAGATATATTTCCTCCTCAAGAGAAGTTACAATTACCAGAGACCAAAAGGCCCATGCTGCATAGTAATCCATCACAAAAACACGAATATCATTAAAGTAATACTTCCAACAAGATATCATGCTCGATTTTATATCATAGTTTACTCAAGCTTTGGCAAAAATGTCCCATCCCTAAATATATTTTCATGAATTGTATGTTCATGAAACATAAATAGTGCAGAAATCAATGTTAAAATTACTTATCTTCAATAATTAGTGTGCATAGAAAAACTCCTCCCAAAAATTATTTAATACACTTATAAAATTAAACATACCGAGTTGTTTTGAGAAGCCGATTCAACCTGCTGCATTGCTTGCTCACACCTGGAAAAAAAATAATTACATGAGAGTACGAAAAGAGAAAATGGAATAACTTAAATGGAACCGAATTTAACCGTTCATTCCCCAAATTGGGTAGATTTTAAAATAAGAACACTTATCAAGCACAACTGCAGAAAATTAAATATTCATAAGTGAGAAAACTGATGACAAGGCTATCAGTTATATTACACCTCATTTGAGATAAGATAGATTCAATTTATTTCAATTTAAAAAAATGATTTGGATGATTTGACATACTTTTTAGAACTAAGACACCACATATTACAGTACACCATTCTGAACTTAAATTAAAAATTTACTTAAATCAATTAAATCTAAAGAGACTATAATACAACCATAAACTTAATCATCTTATAGAATGAGAGATAAAACCGATAAAGAAAATAAGACCCAGAAATGAACTCTCAGAGCTTACCTGTCCCAAACACACATAAAATAGAGCTAATCTTCATTAACAAAGCTGCCAAATTGCTGGTACATGCCCATTATTCATGAACTCCTCACAGCACAAGGAGTGAAGAAAATGTTTACTCATCCTCAGTATCACTGTGCATCTTGTTATCAAAATCTGTTGAGAAAATACTGGCTTGAATAAACTCCAGCGCAGAAAAATTTATCATGCAAGAATACCTTAAAGTAAACATGCAGAGCGAGTTTAAGCAATTCTCATAAACTATCATAATTGCATGGACAGGTAAGCTAAATGGTAGGATAAGTTTTTAAAAATTTGCCCTCGTTTTACACGCCCTAAATTAATAACCAAATTCATCTAACTTGTCTTCTTAGAAGACTGAAAAAAACCAATACAATTTTTGGTTCAAATTCTTTATTGATCAAATTCATAGAATACATTGACTATAACCTTGTCATCACAAGTTATCACTGGAGTGAGTATGAAACAAAATCTTGGGTACAAGAACTCAGATTACATATTATGCAACTCAAATTTCTCTTCAAATCTTGATAGCAGGGTCGGCATCTTCTAATATAAACTAAACCCATTACATTTGATTTAAAACGAAAATACAGTATTTCAGATAAGCCAATCATACTTGCAGTCTCTGGGTAAATATATATTTAAAAAATTTGAAGATACTAACAATAACATACAACCAACATTAAATAAACGTTCGCAAGGTCAACCTATCATAAAAATTAACATACAAAATTGCTCCAAATCTATCTACTTTTCTGAAGCAATAAAAATGAAATTGTTAATTTCAACCAAGGATGACACTGATGAATCCAACAAACCATGCTCAATGAAAAGAAATAAATTCATTGAAAGGTATTCAAATTATTTCAATTCAAATAAAGGTTGAAATGAATTACAATCATCCAGCACTAAACCACCAAAGTGTCATTGTACTTGGACTACTGGAAGTCTTCCCTTACAACAGATGATAGTGATCAAATTGACAACTACTCATATTCCATTGCATTTCAAACATTTTACAGGAAATCTAAATTATATTTATTCTTAACTTCATTAGGCACATCCAATTACATTGAATATATTATAATTTATAGAGCAATACCCTGACCAAGTCCAATAGTCAGATCTATTCTATGGCTTGGTTCACATGGTGTACGTCAATGACATGATTTCAGCTACGAGACAACCGTTACACTATATCAATATAACATTTGCAATGTATCACACGTTTCATGACGTACAGTAAACTACTCCTTTCTGATGACAACAGGAGTTGCATGTAAGGAATTAAGTCAATTTCGCAGGAGATAATGACATAGACCTTTCTAAATCAAGTCTAGAATATCATATTAAACCAATTTAGGGAACAAGACAATTGCTCACATTAACTGATAAAATGCGAATCAATATTCAGATGTGTCTAAATCCACAAGATAACCTCCATACTTACAAGTATCACAAATAAAGAACTATTGAGCAAAGAAATGAAATCTGTAAAACCAAGAAATAGGGGCCTCAGTGAAAAACAAGTAATGCAAAATTTAATAAGTATAAACTTTATTTCCAATATTTAATTCATAAGAATTGCTAAATCGCAAGGTAAACAATAAAACTAAAATACATAACAAATGGAAAAAGATTTTAACAACGAAATACAACATAAAATAAATTGAGAACGCAAAGAACAGCAACCATAAAACTAACGGATAACCTAGCATGATAAATAGCCGGAACGCGGCCAACTCCATGTACCTGATACGACTCTTCCAAAACATTTAACTTCAGTACTTCAAAATGGTCACATACAGCTTATGTATCATAATAATCGGTTTCTCCAAGATTTTCCTTCCGAGCACTTCAACATGGCGGGTTCCCCACTTAGGGAAGAAAGCCGAGAGGCCAACTGACTCATTCAATGAATACTGTTACGCCTATTTACATGCATAGTAATTAATATTCTAACTTAATCCAGTGGCACCGAGAAACGCGGAGAACCACCTACCTTCAGCTGGAAGATGAAATTCAATATCAATTTTTGTAAAACACTACACTACGCCTCTGCCGAAGCTTTTCCTTGGTGTTATTATGGCCGTCTTCCCTGGGACTGGGGAACCCACTCACGGAAAAAATCATGTATCTTCACATCAATAGATTCTATACATCAAATATTATGTTAATACCCTGCACTGGAGTCGGAAGAAGTTTGCTGGTGGGCTCGGAGGACAGGATGATTTTCAATTCCCATGATGAATTCCGATCTAAATTCTAACGATCGCACTCTCTCACAAACAGCAATGGCTACGGCAGCTACTAGTCCAACGGGTTGTTTGAGTGGTGAAAAATCCTTTGAAATTTCGCAGGCTCTGATTGGTCAACCTACGTCACATGACCTCGAAGCCCTCCGATTCTGTCAAATAACTCCCTTTAATCAGTAAATAATAAATCATGAAGAGGAATTTCATTAATTTCAATAGATTATTAACCAACATACAAACAGTAATAAATATCTATGTACATATTCATCAGAATTGAGCAACCATTTTGTAACAGCGTCCCTCCGCCTCTGACTGCAACCACACGATCACGTGATTACGAGGCAAAGCATGCTGGGAAGATGAGAGAGAACACAGGGTTGCTTCTGATTGGTGTATGTGTTACAGCGGTGCGCTTTCTATTGGTTATCGGTGGTCAGTGTTGTGTTTTGTGTTGTTCTGTTGAATATGAGTCGATTCTGTAGCTAGGGTGAGTTTGCCGACTTGAAATATTGTATCCTGTGTATGGAATTATCATACAGCGTATACTGGCTATTATTTCCTAAACAGATTGAAAGTTACATCGGCGGTTAAATTCAGTCCTTACAAAAGTACGTCCTGGTGAATTGATGACATGCTTTCAGCAAATGCTGAAGGAAATGAAAGCCATGTCTACTATTTCCTTTAGCTGAACTGAGGAATTGTTGATGTGGTAAGGATTGAATATAATTTGTCTATTTTCAGTTCACTAGCCATATGATAACCATCTTTCCGAACACCTACGATTGTGGATACAGAAGATAATGGTTCCACTTGGGCCAACCCAAACTCACACTCAGCCTAGTGCAAATAATAATCCCTCGAACCAAGGTTCTCTTAATTCATCGGGAGGATCCACAAAGTCAAGTTCTAATTTGGTAAATTTATTAACTTGTTGAGTTATTATATTCAAGTGAATTTGTTAATGAGTTAGTCTTTTTCAGAAACCAAACTATACACTTAAGTTTACCCTTGCTGGTCACACGAAAGCTGTGTCATCGGTTAAATTTAGTCCAAATGGGGAATGGCTTGCCAGTTCATGTGAGTGTTTGTTTTTTTAAGTACAGCAAACTTCATTTCTTTCTTATCACTACTTCGGTAATAACTTTGTTCTAGCGGCCGACAAATTAATAAAAATATGGGGTGCATATGATGGCAAATTTGAGAAAACCATTTCTGGACACAAACTAGGAATTTCAGATGTAGCCTGGTCAAGTGACAGTCGTCTTTTAGTCAGTGCATCAGATGACAAAACATTGAAGATATGGGAGCTCAGTTCTGTAAGTTCCTATAGTAAGAACTTTTTCCATATACATATTAAAATACTAATCGTTCCCTTTCTTCCTTTAGGCGAAGTGTCTGAAAACCTTGAAAGGTCATAGCAACTATGTTTTTTGCTGTAACTTCAATCCTCAGTCAAATTTGATAGTGTCAGGATCAGTAAGTATTATATATAAACATAGGTTTCCGTGGCTGGATTCAGTATGAACTTGTTTGTTCAGGACAAACTGTGTCTTAGTAGATAAAACTACCAACGTTTCGGCCGTCATTCTGTGTCCTTCTTCAGGGCAAAGTCAGAGTCGTACAGACCTAAGTTGCTGTCGTACTCTTTGCAGTTTGTCCCGGACAAACAAGTTCATAGTAAGTATTATGGTTGAACAGAGTTACAAAACCATTTTATTCTTCATCAATATTTATTGAATTATCTGTTTCAGTTTGATGAAAGTGTTCGTATTTGGGATGTTAGGACTGGTAAATGCCTGAAAACATTGCCAGCTCATTCTGATCCAGTTAGTGCTGTGCACTTCAATAGAGATGGATCTCTAATTGTATCTAGCAGCTATGATGGTCTCTGGTGAGTTCTTGAATTTGTAATATCCTTGTTGAAGTTATGGAATTTTACAAAAATTATCCTTTTTGAAACTACATTGTTATCTTTTGGAAACATGTCATATCAGTAGTTATATCGTGTTAGTAAGCTGAAGTAAAAGATTTGCTAAGTTGGCAGTGTAAATTTTGTCATGAGCAGTTCTTTTTACAATGTAAGTGTTCAATATCATAGACCTTTTCTTTATCATATTCAAATAACCAATTTACATATGCATTAGTATACTTGAAGAATTTATGTTGTTTCAATAAGGTTATGTATAAAATTGTGAAAATACATGCACACTAAACATGTTTGAAGCATTTGCATCATACCAGCTGTAGACACAAATCTTCTGAAACATGCATGCCAAACAATTAAACTAATGTACTCTTTCCATCAACAATGTTATATCCTTCAAGTTAAAAATGGAAAGAAAAAAACAACAACTGAGAAGCAAACGCTTGTGAATCAAGGTTTTTTTGTGATGGGATAATAAATAATCACAAACCTGCCTAGGATGGGACTGGTTAATTAGTATGTTAGAACTAGAAACCAGCCCAAGGTAACAAATTAATGTAATAGTGGGCGAGGGGTTACTATGCTCGAATGATTCATGATAGAGCAGATCCATTTTATTTCAACATTTATATTGGTTGTCCTTCGCTGGCATTATGACTGATTTCACATGTTTACTTCCATATTTTTACCTATTTTATAGGAAGTCGTGAGATTGTTTATGTATTAAATTAGGAAAGAAAGACTCTATATTGATGACTGATATTATTATAACCAAGATTCCTTTATTTCGTTTTTTTATATTTATATATCACTTAATATTTGATGTATTTATTGTGTAGAAAATTGGAACTATTTTTGAGAACCAAATTGATGTTTCCCAAATAGAACACTGAGCCTTCATCCTCACAACTCACTCAAAGTTTAATTTAAATATCGTCAACGCTTCATTGGTTCCTTCTTGAAATGCTTCTGAACAAATTATCATGCAATGGTAGTATTGGTAGAGGAACTTTGCTTAGTAGTCAAGTGCCGGGAAACGGGAATCTTCAAGCTTTGGAGATGGACTAAATAAAAAATAAATATTGTCAAAATAGCAGGTACAAACTTCGTAAGTCCCCACGTGGAGGTCAATAAACTATTTCACTCTGGAAGTTTGCAAGGAACCATCCCATTACAAGGGACAATTATTACAAATATTTTATTTTATTACCTATTTGCAATTACTTGAAAGATTCAAATTATGTTTCATTGAATAAACACAAGGTTCTTGCTTAGTTTCGAACGTTGTTTCTCTATTCTCCAGTAGTTTTGATTTTCCTACTTCCTGCATTATTTTCATTTACTGAAGCTGCATATTGTCTTTGGGAGATGTCTCCAGTACTAGGAAGTTTCAAAATTGAAACTTCGTAATAAATGTTGTGCCAGAAATTAATTTTTTAAAATAATTTTTCAATAATATATTCTGTTTTTTTTTCTTCTAGTCGTATTTGGGATAGTGCTTCTGGGCAATGTTTGAAAACTTTAATTGATGATGACAACCCTCCTGTATCTTTTGTTAAATTTTCACCAAATGGAAAATACATTTTAGCAGCTACACTTGACAATACCTTGAAACTTTGGGATTACAGTAAATGTAAATGTCTAAAGACCTATACTGGCCATCGTAATGAAAAATATTGCATCTTTGCAAATTTTTCTGTGACAGGAGGCAAGGTAAATATTGATTTATTTTTATTGTGCAAGAATCATCAAATCTTTTTTGAATGTGTAATGACAAGAAAACTATTTTCAGTGGATTGTGTCAGGTTCAGAGGACAACATGGTGTATATATGGAATTTACAGACTAAGGAAATAGTACAGAAGCTTCAAGGACATACAGGTGATTTTAGTAGATAAATATGTGGTGATAATTTAATCTATTGTTATATATATTAAATTATTGTAATAATTTGTCGGTCACAGTCAGCAGTAGCTGAGGATGGAAGTGACAGCTTATGAAAGTAGTTCGTGTTTATATAAGTAAGTGGAGTTTGAGGCAGATGAATCATTACAAGTTATTACAGCTAATCTGACTTACTACTGGCTTACAACTTGTACGTTTTTAGCTCCAGTGTCAAATTCTTTCTTTTCTTCTTTTATTTATTATTTAAAATATATTTCTTGATATTCTTGAGGTATATATCATTTTAAACTAGTATAATTTGATAATCATGAAATTTGACAATCTTCACTGAAAATTGACTGCCTTTAAGAATTTGTTTAAGTGAGAAATTTCCCTCACTGTTACCTCATCTCCACTGTGCCTCCAATCTAAGTTCAATGTGTATTTAAACGCTGAAAAGATATGAATGAATAATTAATGGTTTCTTTGACAAGTGACAATCCTCCAGTGATGGTTATCTGTCGTGTGCTTTAATCAAGATTTGACTGCATGTTAATTTCCTTGATTCTTTTTTGAGTTTTCAATTCTCTCATAGCCTCTTATTTATTGTGACCTTGTATGTTTCAGATGTTGTTTTGTGCACAACTTGCCACCCAACAGAAAATATCATTGCGTCTGCTGCATTAGAGAATGACAAAACCATCAAATTGTGGAAAAGTGATACATAAATTATGTTTTTGACAAACATAATTTACACATCATAGGTGAATTTGAAGTGTTATAAATAGCTTAGTTTTTGTGTTCAAAATGTGTTGACACGATTCTCTGAGTTGAATAGTAGGAGAGGACGATTGCCAGTGGACAATGTGTGGTGGAAGAGTGAATAATCTTGCAACTATGCTCAGATTTTTGTGTTGATGAACAGCCATGATGATTCCAGTTTATGTTCAATGCATATTTGTTTGAACATTAGCGTACACGTTTATGTATGTGACAGAAGTATTTTTAAATTCTAAATTGCCTACATGTGTGTATAAAAAATTTTTTTATAATAAAATGCAAATATTCTGATAGTTATGGTTATTTCTTTCCATTGTGTGCAAGTGTGATAAATTTAGCAGGATTACACAATTACATGATTATAACGAAATTAATGAAGTATTTATACGGAATGGTCCTTAAAAAACAACAAATTGGAATCCCAACTGTTCAACGCCATGTTAGTATTACTTCTCCTCTTTAAAATTAATTTTCTTATTATTAGCTGTTTATGGCAAGGATCATGAACTATATAGAATTTGTATTATACACATGAAATTTTAACATTACCCACACGATATCACTCTATTGGCTTCGATATTACCCTTCAAGATCATTCCAGAAATTTGGAAAGAAATTTCTTTTGTTGACTTTGAAGTGAGGTGTATATTCATTTGATGCATTATAATATTGAAGGACTATTTTCGATGCAAACCCGCAAAATGAAATGATACGCCTGGGATGGACTACTGAATATCTCGAGAAATGGGAGTTCCTCAGTGTGTCAATCGGCTGAGCAACTCTCTTGCTTATTGATAATGAGGGGTTTATTATTGATAATGAGGGGTTTAGGGCCAGTGTCACCGTTCCCTGGGTTGTTTCTACGTTGGTCGTTACCGCCATAGGGGAGAGTTACGCGAAAGGCATTCATTCGAGACCGTCCGCCCAAGTGTAGTGAAGGGTCCTGCACCTAACTTGACGCGGTCGGAGGCGTAACATGGCGGATCCAGACGAGGAAATATCGAGCAAAATACACATTTCCTTCCGTGGTGGAAATAACCAACCTTCACGGCGCCTGCTGATCGTGAATCAGTTTCTGAGAGACAATCACTCGCCTGACTCAACATGAAAATAAAGGGTTCAAATTCGTAATTACCTACTACAAAATATAGAATTGGACACTACAAATCGCTGAAGCAAATTACCACAACAATTCGATAATTCCTTGAACAAATTCACCGCTCGTAGCTTGTCTAAGCGAGGACAATTTTGAAAGAAAATTCTGAAGATATGGTAATCCACGAGATATATTTGGTGACGACGTAATGGGACAGGAAGTGAAATACCGATGCAACGGATTCAACTGAATGAACAGTACGGTACGTACTAATACATCACTCAGAAAATGGTAAATCTCGGAGGCACTGGAAAATGCCAAGTTAAGCTTGGTTGAAGATGAGTACTGCTTTCAAATAATGAAGGAACGTACTCCATAAAGGAAAGTAAGAACTAATATAGACAACACAGCGCCCATATGATTGAATGAATTAGTCAAAACATTTTCAAATGTATTTATATGAATATATCATTGATCACACACTCCTAAGCCGTCATGAACATTATATTCTTGAATTGAAACTCGAAGTTACAGAACAGATAACTAGCCAACTGCCAGAATGTGGTTAAGCAGATTGAACATAGAGAAAATATACGGAAAATCGCGTGTCTTCAAGGTTGGGCTAACCAAGACTAGAGGCCTTAATCTTGATAAGGCCCGTCGCATATTTGATACACGTTTCGTGGCAACACGACTTGGGGGTTCTGTAAAGCACAGATTCTTATGAGGTACGGCAAAAAAAACCTTTCCACCGAGGCCGTGCTGTTTAGTCTGTGAACGAAAGACAGATTTTCCTTCCTCTTGGTTCGTGAGTACGGGTGTCCTTTGCTACCTGCGAGACCCGACCATTCGCCCACCCCTAAGCCAGCCAGCACCAATCAGATGTTAGGAGACATATCCTCTGATAGAAAAACGATTGTAAGAGTTTATAAAGATATCGCATATATTCTGGAATTTTTGAAATCTATGTAAAAATTAAAGAACAATACCTTTTTTGTGGGGCTTTAGGGCTCGCCAAGGTCATTAGAACCCTTTAACAACAATGATTCCAAACACGACGTAAGTACATAAAATATGTAGCCTAAAATATTACTTATTCACGTAACATAAATACCGCAGTATTTACAGTATCACAATATTTACACAAAAATTAAAAGAGCACTATAAAAAAAAACTACATTCGTAGTTTTAGTGTGTTTATGTATTGGGAAGTTTATTCATTTCATTAACGTTTCCGGAATACCGCGCGAATAGACTGTTAAGTAAACAAAAACCCAATGTTGTTTTCTCGAGTTTTTATTTGGACTTTAAATGGTACAACGTATAAATTAATGCGGAATGTTATTATTTTCTAGATTCCATAATAACGTAAAATTGAAATAAAACGTTAATTTACGAATTATATTATTCTTTCATCTTTTGTAGTTAAATATATAATACGACTATACGATCGTCAATTAACCAAGGAATCTGCGTTTACAGTAATGTAAAGAAGAAAAATATACATTTAAAAATGATTTCGCTTTAAGTCAAATTATTCCTCTTGAATTCAAATAATTCGTCGTACAGATGGATAACATCGCACAAATCGATATTATCATACACCTGCCAAAATAAAAATTACTGTAACAAGAAGAAATTTCCTCTTTATGCTATAGTATTGTTACGGTAATTGGTATTCTTGTGTCTCAAACCTCAAGTACAGAGCTATTTTTTTCATCACTACCAATGTGTGTGTGAACGTAGCACTCTTCTCCCAATTTAAGTTTCCTCGGGAATTGAGAAAGTATTTGTAATATTTAATGTTTGATTAATAATAATAAGAAATTTATTGTCAAAAGAGCAGTACAAACTGTATATGACCACGTGGAGGACAATAAACTAATTTACTCTCCAGAAGCAAGCAAGGAACCATCCCATCAATTCCGATCAAGGGCCCTAAGGCAGAGGCGGATTCAAAAAATTCAGCAAAAATTCCTAGATAAGATAAAAAGTTAGCTGCGAGTTATAATACTAATAGAATGTCAATATGTTTGTAATTTTAAGCAAAAAATTACATGTAAGTTATTATCGAACTATAGATTATTCTGAGTATAGTGCTTAAAAATTGAAATAACACTAAATTCACGATTTATTGTTACAATAGACCCGCCCCTAGACAAAGCCTAGAGAACCTGTATGATAAATCCGCCTCTACCCGAAGGAAAACCGGAGAAAAACCCGGGCCAGGATGGGGCTACAGAATTTATGTACACAACCGTGCCAAAGTTGAGTACACATAAAACTAAATTAATATGAGCCATAAGACAACACAATCATGCAAGAAAATAGTTTTTAAAATAGTTAGAAGTTATTTAAAAAGTACTACAGCAATGGCGTGATAAAGGACAAGACGGATTTAACTTTTATTAAAATCAGTAAATTCTTTTACATTGTAGAAGCACTGGTGCAGGAGGTAGTTTTTAACCGCGGATTTGAACAGATTCAATTTCATAATATCTTTTATATTCTTGGGCAGGGAATTATATAGAACGATTCCCGAATGATAAGGTCCTTTTTGGCAAAGAGTGGTTGACACTCTAGGCCGATGAATATTATTACTATTGCGAGTATTGTGTTCGTGAACGAGACTGTTTCGTATAAAGCAAGGGTGACACTTCAGTAAATCAGTCTTAAGAAACACGACCGTTTCATAAATATAAATGCAGGGAAGTGTTAAGGTATTTAATTCTTTGAATAAAGTTTTGCAAGAGTTTATGTGTATTTTTAATTTTTTCAATTTTGTTTCAAAAAACTTGAGCATTTATAGTTACACATACGTTTACAATTTTCCGTATTTTTTATACCAAAATTTGTAAATGATACCACTAGTATTTATAGGCACATAGTGAAGAATGCTCCCATGTTGAAGAGAATAAATTTCTCGGAAGTGTCGAAGCTGTTGTGCATGAAAAGCAAAACTACAGTCAAATCCATGTAACTTTGCCGAAAATTATCCATGTAACGCAGCGAACGCGGCCCCCTCGCCTTCCGCTCACCCCCAAGACACCCGCATCACTCCAACGTCTCGTACAGCACCGTCCTGGCACCCGCTGCCGCCACCAACTTCACCAGACCCACACACTCCTCCCAAAGACGCAGTGGTGGCGTAATATTTATTCAGAATGTTTTCCACGCTGCCGAACGGCCTTCTCCAAACTTTCGTGTAATGGAGGAGCGCCGCCACCGGTTCATAATTCGAGCCTTGCAACCTAACACGCAACTCGAAGATATCAAGAAATAGATTGAATGGTTAGGTTTCGGAATTCACAACCTATCTGAAATCCAGAAACGCATTAATAACACGCTTGTGCATCTAGACATCTACGTGGAGTTAGGTAAACAACTCTCTGCTGAATTCAGAAATATCCGTTTCATCTCCGCGTGACCATAGAAGAATGTAACAACAGGGATTTCATCCCCCTCCGCACGGACGCCGCCACCTGGGAAATCTCCATGGACGAATTCCGCCAACAGCTGAAAACCACTTCCACTCGGAAAGCAGGAGGACCCGACAAGATACGTGGCAATCAACTAAGCCACCTGCCGAGAAATGCCGTCGTCCTCCTCATCCTCATTTACAATTCCTGCATCCTCTTAGGCTATTTCCCCCCCCCCCCAATGGAAATCCACCGTCGTCACGCTCATTCTCAAACCAGGCAAAAACCCTTTTAAAAAAACCCAACAACTACCGCCCCATGAGCCTCCTTTCCATACTCGGTAAAATCTTCGAAAAACTCACCCACTCTCGCCTAATAACCCACCTCGAATCCCATAACCTCCTCCCCCTCCACCCAATTTGCTTTCCACCAACATAAATCAACCGCTATAGAAACCCACCGTCTCACCTAAGAAATTTTCCCACACGTCAGATCAATACTCACCCCAGCATTATTCTTCGATTTTTCATTTGCTTTCGACACCGTCCACCACGACCTACTCCTCAAAACTAGAAATCTAATCCCCGCACTTTTTCACGCCCTCCTCCGCAGGTTCTTAACCAACAGAACTTTTTACATTACTCAGAATAATCTATAGTTCGATAATAACTTGTACATGTAAATTTTTTGCTTAAAATTACAAACATATTGACATTCTATTAGTATTATAACTCGCAGCTAACTTTTTATCTTATCTAGGAATTTTTGCTGAATTTTTTGAATCCGCCTCTGCCTTAGGGCCCTTGATCGGAATTGATGGGATGGTCCCTTGCTTGCTTCCGGAGAGTAAATTAGTTTTTTTTCCCTCCACGTGGTCATACGCAGTTTGTACTGTTTTTTGACAATAAATTTATATTTATTCATAAAACACCGCCCGATCCTAACAGGCGTGCCACAAAGTAGTATGTGGTCACCAACGCTCTTCTCCCTCTTTCTCCCACCCCCCATGTAGCCCAATTCCTTTACGCAGACGACGTTGCTTTCTCGGCAGAAAATACCTACCTTCTGGCCTCCNCCCGCCTCGTCTGCTGGATTTTTTTTTTTTTTTTTTTTGTGGGGCTTTACGCACTAGGAAGAGCCAACATGACTCTCCCCGCGCGTGTGGGGTTCGCCGAAGGACTTAGCCACACCCACTAAAAATCCTCCTGAATTACAATATATCAAGAGGAAAATGAATGGCAATTTTATTCGGTCGCAGGCGCAGCACCTACAAACGCTTAAGGACTACCCCTGAACGGGCACAAAGTACCATGGGCGAACAATATCAAATACCAGGGCCTACGCATGGACCGCCGCCTCACGTGGAGCGACCATGTAAAATTACTCCACGCCAAAATAAACGCAAGAAGATTGCAACTTTCTCCCTTTCTATATATTCCCCAAATACCCTTCAAAATCAAACTGAACATTTATAAAACCTGTATCCGCAGCCTAACAGCCTACGGCTGCGAATCCTGGGCAACCACGCGCTACACCAACCTCCGTCGCTTTCAACAACAAGAAAATCGGAAAACCGCTGTTAAACCCCCGAGGAGCACTAAAAATTCAGAGTTGAGACAGATATCGAAACTCGAATCTCTTTCTCTATCCTCTAGGTAAAAAAGGAATTGAACGCGCTTTCTCCGACTCTAACTCTTCCAATCTTTTCAACAAATATCGCCATCATCTTTCCGAGGACCCCTTCTCTCATGCAGTGCTCTATCCCACATACCTACTCAAACTTCCACCTCCACCCACCTTCATATAAAATCTCTCATTTTCTCTCTTCTTTTCTTTTTTCAAATTTAGCAGAGAGCAAATTATTTTCATGAACTTACTGGTCGCATTAATTGCCGCCGGCTCCTGACCACCCACGCCACAACGAAAGTCGCCGTATCTGCGGTGGACATCGTATTGAAACTGTGTTTCAATACAGTCCACCAACCCAACAAATCGTTGAAATATATGAAGATGAGCACGACAGGACGTGAATGCTTGGACAAAACGATGGAAACAAGATGACGTATTTTTAAGTTATCTTAAATATATATGACTTCATTTGGTTATTTACCGTAGTGTTTGTCTATGGATGAAATGAGAATGTTAGTGAAACATAATGAGATGACAATACGGAAATTGAAAAGAGAGTGTCATGTCAATTGTAGTATTTTACAGGAACTGGCTTTGTATGTTGTATGCAAAAAAAGGAAAAAAACTTTACAACACTGTACTCCAGCCAACATAGAAGATCCTGTATAAAGAAAGAGATACGAAGGTATAGAATACATTTTACTTGGGTAGCTTTCTAAATTAGATGCTCGCTCATCAGTGTTCTATACATATGACTTCTCAGATCAATTATTATTTACATTATCATTATGATTGCTATTTCTTTCCAAAATCTTTAGGACCATTACCATTTATCATAGAACAATAAATATGAATCAATGGTATAGTTAATACAGTTCTGCATTCTGATTATTATTTTGATTCTTAATTTAAGGAAGTGTATGTATTTAGGCAGTTCCTATTGAAATGCTTGCTCATGAACATGCTCAACACATGACATCTGGGATAAATTATTATTCACGTGTAGCATTTATTAGGATAAATAAAATTTGTACCAAATTTGGTGTTATTTTCCCTACTATTCTTGTTTTTA
Organism: Laupala kohalensis; assembly: GCA_002313205.1. Taxonomy (NCBI): domain Eukaryota; kingdom Metazoa; phylum Arthropoda; class Insecta; order Orthoptera; family Trigonidiidae; genus Laupala; species Laupala kohalensis. Next base: position 103,504 of record NNCF01129083.1, on the reverse strand, counting down.
ATGAACGACTAGTTTGAGTTGTTTTATGTAACGGAAGTAATATTCATTGAGAAATGAGATATATAATTCCTTGCATGCAACCATTTTCATTCAGAAGCTACATTAATTAACTCTGCGTTACTGTGGCAAAATAATGTAACATTTTTAGTTTTGCAAGTCTCTCAAACTGTGCTATTATTTTCTTTATTTCTTAGCATCTGTAATGTATAATTGAACTCAAATATATGGAATGTATACATGAACTAATATGAAGAAAAAACTACTATCTTACTTGTTCAATTAATTAGGTTTTTTAATCTGGAACACACACAAGTAGGTATTACATAATGTTAAAATTTACTTTCATCTTTGAATAGTATTCCAATGTGTTTAAGACACAGAGATGTGTTAGGTTTTCTGTTATGTATTTTTTTCTGCCATACAGGGTTGACTACTAGCTTCCTGTATACTTTATAAATTTTTACTAATTGTGTTTGAGAAGGGAGTATATTGTTTTTGCTACATTTCCCGTGACATTAGTACAAATTGCCCTTCCTTTTTCTTACAAATAGATTGGATCTCTCTCTCAACTACATCCTTTGGTTTATTACTAATATCATACATGTTTCTTTTGGCTGCTATGGCTAAGGTGTGGGGTACTTCACTGGCTTTAATTTACATTGTATAACACTCATGTTAACACAATGTAAAATAAAGATGTTATAAAAACACAATGTTATAAGAAATATTTTTGAAGATGGTATCAATGTACCGCTTATGATCGTACATGGTTGGAAAAATAAATGTCATTGTTTTTTAAACCGGTCACAGGGACTGTGACACTCCAATTGAGGGTTAGAAAAAAAGACGGGATGAAATCTAAGTGGCATTTATATTTCTTGTCATAAATTAAACAATTCTTAATGAACTAAAATTTTAAACTATTTTTACTGTGAATATATTCTTATATTATATTCTGAAAAATATGCTTACAAATTTTTCCAATAAGGGTGAAATATAAATAGGGTTAAATTTAAATAATTATAAATAGGGATAGGACACTTGTGCAACAAAATATTAATAAATGAAACACAGAGTATTTCTGGATAGGACCAATACTTTTGTCTGTCCAAATCATTTTCAGCTGAGGTATCAAAAACCCATAAAAATTACAAGATTTTAGTAACTGCTAAATTATGCAGATGATATCCATATGTTGCAAAAGATATTGAATGTTTTCATAATCTTTAAATTTTGTGATTTAGAAGGGGTTATATAGATTATTCATATAAGTACCTTTCTATTTTAAAAAAAAACAGAACATGCGTAAATATATCCCTAATGAGAAGAAGCCATGAATGTATTTCCACCTCATGTATCTTTTTACTTCACTTAGTAGACATACTACAATTTTAGCACAAATCATTGAGAAAGCAATTTCTCAGTAATCACAGAAGCAGCTGATTACTGGAATCTATAGAAAAAGAATTGCAAGAGTCACTACAATAATATATTAACAAAGTTATGTGTGCCATAAACTCTTCTTATATCAACTGATCAGGGGCCCATCCCACAAAAGTACAACTTTGTAAAAACATTCAGTTATTAGCATTTTTACAAAGGTACGCTTTTAAACTTATTAAAAGTGAATTCTTACAATTTTACAAGTGATTTACTTGTAACCCAAAAACATTGTTAGGTTACTAACATTTGTAGCTGACAGACATGTAAAATAAACTTATCAACCAAGTATTTTGTACCTACCTATAAACATAGGTTAACTGGGTTACAAGTGCCATTTTATTAATATGCAGTGGTCAGATTCTTCCTTGGAAGATGAAGATGAGCTATTTATTCATGTACAACAACATTGGAAAACTTTCAAGGTAAGAGTGAACTGTACATTTGAGTCAGTGTATGAATTTAATAAATGCTTTAGAATGATTTCAGTAAAACTAGAAGAAAAAGAGAGACATATTATAAGAAAATATGAGAAAAGAACCATGTTTATCAATATATATAAAAGCGAAATACCACTGACTGATGGACGGACTGACTGACAAATCATGATATCTCAGAAACGACAAAGCCAACTAACATGAAATATGGCTTATAGGTTCCTTTTAGGGCATAGACATTCTCTAAGAAATGATTTTACAAAAATCCACCCCAACAGAGTGAAGTGGGGGTTGGAATATTTTATGCATATATCCCACCATAATTCTGGAGTGCCTGGATACATAGATGACACAACAAGCACTGTGAGGTAAGACACCTTGGCACCCCTAGGGAAGGGGATGACAGGACCTTTACAATAAAACAATTTTGGGACTGCTGACATGAAGTGACACCCTCATTGCCACATAAGTTAAAGTCTTACAATTAGAATCAAAGAGAAATATGTTTTGTCCATTTGTTTTCATGCAACTTTTCTTTAACTTCAGCCAGTACATTAAAAATGCTTCAATAATAAATAATATTTAAAATAGGATTACTTAATAACATTTTAAAGTAATGAAACTGTGGTGTTTGTGGATACTCTAATTGGTCCTGCTAATTGACAGGAGCAAACACATTTATCTTGCCTCTACATATGATACGGGACTAAGTGACCATAACGCACAGATCCTCTCACTTAAAACTGATACTAACTCCAAAAAGCCCCCCATCATAACTAACAGAAGAATATTTAACACCACAAATTTAAATACACTTCTAACACTTCTAAATAATGAAACGTGGACTCAGGTTTATGAAACCTCTAATGTAGATAGCAAGTACAACAAATTCTTCTACCAGTTATTAAATTATTTTGACGTATCCCATCCATATAAGCAGCAAACACAAAAACCACAACGTAAAAAACATTGGCTGACTAAAGGAATCAAGACATCATGTAACAACAAAATGAAAGCTATGTGGAATATTGTTAAGCAAACCACTATGTAAGTCACCAATAAACAACAACACAATACAAGACATTAAAAAATTAGTTGACCCCATTGAAGTTGCTAATACACACAACCAGCCTTTCACAGGCATAGCCAACTAACTACAAAATAAGCAAAACATAACCATACTACAAGTGCTACCAAATGTAACATCAACAATATATCACAGAAATGAATGAGGAAGAAGTCCTTCAGATAATTAGTAAAATGAAAAATAAAACATCCTTCGGAATTGATGATATATCAGACACAGTCATTAAAAAATAGCAATGTACATAATCAAACCACTCAATCACTTGTATAACAACTCTTTAACCCAAGGTATCTTCCCACAAATTTTTAAAAATGCTATCATAAAACCTCTTCACAAAAAAGGAGACAAACATAACGTAACAAACTATAGACCAATATCACTTCTTATAGTTTTCTCAAAAATACTAGAAAACTATTTAATAACAGATTAAAAAGCTTCTTAACATGTAACAAAATTATTACAGACTCCCAACATGGATTTCGAGAACAAATATCTACTGAAACTGCTCTATTTGCATTTCTCAATTAAATTTTGATTGCACTTGGGCAGAAAGAAATCCCTGTTGGATAATTCTTAGATCTCACAAAAGTTTTTGATAAACAGTCATGAAATTATCCTTAGTAAACTAGAAAATTATGGAATTCGGGGAATAGGATACAACTGGCTAAAGTCATATTTATCTGAAAGACAGCAAATAGTACAAGTATCCTACCAACATGAAAATCAAATAAAACATCACAGGTCTCAGCCCATGCATGTCACTCATAGAATTCCTCAGGGCTCCACCCTGGGACCCATACTATTTCTTCTATATATTAATGACATCCCATCCATCATCAAAAACCACAAAATTGTACTTTTTGCTGATGACACGAACGTCTTATTCCGTGCCAAAACTGCTGAAAACTTACTTAACACTACCAAATCCACTACTGCCACCCTAATCCAATGGTTCCAACAAAATGAATTCATAATAAACAGTGACAAAACTTGCATAGTTTCCTTCCATAATCCTCATTCATCTAAATAGCACACTCCTAAATCGAATTTAATGGTAACCACCTCATCTTGAAACAAACAACACAGTTTCTGAGACTTACTATACAAGATAACATGAAATGGAACTGTTACCTAGAAACACTGAATATGAAACTCAGCACAATAAACTATGCCATCAGAGTTCTAACAGCAAATTGCACAACAGACACCCTTTGAACAGTACACTATGCAAATGTCCATTCCATTCTAAAATATGGTATAATATTTTGGGGACAAGCACCAGAACAAAACAAACTTTTAGTTTACAGAAGAGAATAATACGGACAATTACCAACACTAATAAACTTTCTACTCGTAAACCATTATTTGAATAGTTGAAAATACTTCCACTGCCATGCATGTACATTTTTGAAACTTTGAACTTTGTAAAAAAGGATCTACTAGACAAAGGACCACTCTATTGATTTAATTCCACTGCTCATGTTCACAACACTAGACAGGCCAGAAATATCCATCTGCCACAGATAACATCCACTCTTAGCCAAAAAAAGCACTTATAATGCAGGTATTCAAGTATATAATGAGTTACCACTAAACCTAAAAAACATCAATACACTGAACCCATTCAAAACAAAACTCTAACAATTCTTACAACAGAAACTCTACTACAGTTTATAAGAATTCCTCAATGGCAATAACTAATGTATGATATACAATCTGTTGCAGGTAATCATTAGAACAAAGGTGCAGAAGGTGTCCCCTATGATGAAGGAAACTATCTAACAATATCAAATTACATTGTTTTACTATAATTATAGACCTCGACATAAGTTAATGAAATAAAAGTAAAATAATAGAATTCCTACCATAGATATCTAATAACCCTAGCCTAAATAAATATTAATATTCTGTAATAGTAGAAAATAAGTGTATTTTATATTAATTTCTACCTAGCCTAAGTTAAATGAATATGGTTAAATGTATCAAAATTAATATAATGTTGTAATTCTTATATGTAAATATTATTGTTATTGTTGTTAGTACTATGACTCACCATACATCTTTGTTATGATCTATGTGATTCAATAAAATATTATGATTATTATTATTGTTATTATACTCTATTACACTAATGTCAAATTGTTTTATAAAAATCTATCTTGCTCCACAACATAATACTTTTAATAATAATAATATTCATCCTCTAATACTAGTGTTTGGACAACCCTTTGCAAAAAAAACAACAACACACAGTTGTAAGAGATTTAGTGCTTCTGTATAATTCTCTGTCAAAATAAATGATGTTGTCTCTAAAGTGAAACCATTCAAATTATCTTTAGAAAGCTTCCTAGGACACCATCAAGGGCTCTAATGACCTTGACGTTGATGAGCCCTAAAGCAGCAAGGAAAAAAAAGAAAAGAAGAAAAGGACACCATCTGCTTACACCAGCAAAATCGGAGATGGAGTATTAAAATCCCATAGTTGATTTCATTTTGAAAGCTAAAGTTGTAAAATCCTTATCTAAACAATTAAGTTACTAAACCTATGAATAAGGCTGTTGCCACTTATTTCTCTATATATACTCAGCATTGTCCTAACTGACTGACTCGTTCATCAACAAAGAGTGTTATCTATTGCAGTTAGAAAGTTGAAATTTGTAGTCTTTGTAACGTAACCACCCATCAAGAGAGGATTTTCAGAATCCAATCTTCAAAAGAGTAAAATTTGAGGTTTTGAATTTTTTCTATTATATCCAATGAACTAATTCAGGCATCATCCAGAGAACTGATAAAGGTATGCAAAAGTTATAAATTTAATGATCTAGAAACTAGTCTTCAGGTTTTTTTGGTATTTAATTTTGTAATGGCTGTGAAGGGCATAAACAAATCAATGTTTTTATCATTCACACTAATTGCATGATACCTTATTTTCATTATACTCTGTGAAATAATAGGGTTATCAACTCTATCTTGCATATATATCTTACTCAATTCAATATCTAAAAATAAATTTCTGGAATTTAGCTATTTTGCTTTTTAACGGATTAAGAGCAGAGGAAATAATTGGTGCATGACTGAATTACACGATTATTTTGTGTTGATTAAAGATGGAAAGTTGACATTTTGACTGTTTCATTTGTGTTGTTGAGGTTCACTCAAGGATTTTTCAAAATACAAATTTTAATGAGATTTTTTAGGATGAATTGTGAATTTCTTGAAGTTTCTGTATTTTAAATATTCCCCATGAACTCATTCAGTTATTGTACTTAAACAAAAATTAATTCTTAAATCTACAAATGTGTTTTTTCGTTTTTTTAATGTTTAATTCTTAGTGGATGTTAATGCTGCTCTATTTGTTAACCTCCCATTGTATACATTTGAATAGATAATAACTATAACACATTTACACTATACAAGAACAAACTTTCAGAGGGTTCCATTGGCAATTTAAAAAAAATGTATTTAATTGCACAGATACTTTCTTCTGTATAGAAAATAGTACAAATATAAGAATATGGTCCAATCAGGGTTCGAAAAAATCATACATGCCATATTACTACAAATATTATTGCAGTACCAAAATTATAAGTTTTATTCTTCGCTCTTCATATTTACGGTAGTTATAAAGAAATATTGTTCCGCACTATTTTCTTCTCTTCGCCACCGTTTATTTTACTACGTTAGGGTATGATAATTATAATATGGCTCGCGACAACGAGACATAAACATTTATAAACAATTGTTCGGTCACAGTCGGCGATGTTTAACCTAATGTCAATGTTAGTCCGTTTTAAGAAAATCTGTTCAAGTGTGAAGATGGAGGCGATGGTGGAGGTAGCAGTACTCGCGGAAGGATATACGAAGAAAAGAAGTACGATAGGACAAAGGTTTATAGTCTGTGGATAGGACCATAATGTTAAAAATGTGGATCACATAAATGTACAGACTTGGAAAAAGCAGCATAATCTGCAATTGTGAACTACTAATATGAACAATCCATCTTTGTAATTAAATTGGTAACACATACCAATGATACAATAAAAGAAACAAAAAAAATCAAACCATGACAGTTCCTGAACAAATCATATTTATCACACCCATTGAAGTAGCAAAAACTAACTGATGAAACAAGCTGCTCATTCGGATTTTAAACACAAAATATAAAAAGAACTTCCCAAAAGAATAACATCACTTTCAAATAGTTTCCTAAGACTTTTTAGTACCGTGATAGTTCGAAACCGACAAACATTATCCTGAAGATTACTTTTATATCATTAAGGTTTTCTCCCAGGATGTTTCGGTTGGGAAGGGACCGCGCAGTACTTCGACATCTTCCTTCAATAAAACGTAGCGCAAACGTTACGGAAATAGTCTCCTAGGTAGTCTCTTTTTCAGTTTATCTCAAGTGCCACCACTGTGAACGCAACAGACGCTTTCTCCTTACTATATCCCTACTCCACTACGCCACCAATAAATATGCAAGCACAGTGTTACAGCTGATTCCAAAGGGACTATGAGAATTTGCGTCAAGAAAAACTAACATTTATGAGAAATTTCAACCTCTAAAACTGTGGACACGTGGACCTAAAACTGCTATTCGTCGTAACACGAATACCCTTTGCTCACCCTTTCCCGCAGCGTGTCGGTCTTTGAGACACATCAAAGGAAGCCGAGCATAGGTGAATATTCGCGAGTGACCTCTTCGTGGTACTGTCCACATATTCGTGCTTTTAGGAACACCAAGGATAGCGAGTATAGGAGTATTACGATTTGAAGTTATTTCGAGTAAATAATCGCTGAAAAAACTAATTATTTGTAATTTTTCTCCTCATCGTAAAAGGTAATTTATAAGTGTTTTTAGTAGTGATAAAATAACTTATGAGAATTTCAAAACTATTTTCTTGCATGATTGTGTTGCATTACGGCTCATATTAATTTAGTTTTATGTGTACTCAATTTTGGCATTGGTTGTGTACATTAATTCTGTGGCCCCATCCTGGCCCGGATTTTGCTCCGGTTTTCCTTCGGGTAGAGGCAGATTTCATATACAGGTTCTCTAGGTTTTGTCTAGGGGCGTGTTTATTGTAATAATAAATCGTGAATTTAGTGTTATTTCAATTCTTATGATTTTTAAACACTATACTCAGAATAATCTATAGTTCGATAATAATTTGTACATGTAAAATAAAATTTTTTGTGTTAAATTACAAACATATTGATATTCTATTAGTATTATAACTCGCAGCTAACTTTTTATCTTATCTAGGAATTTTTGCTGCAATTTTTTTAATCCGCATCTGCCTTAGGGCCCTTGATCGGAATTGATGGGATGGTCCCTTGCTTGCTTCTGGAGAGTAAATTAGTTTATTGTCCTACACGTGGTCATATGCAGTTTGAAACTGCTTTTTGGCAATAAAGTTTATATTATGAGTGATTTAAACCAAAAATACTTTTATTCAATTTATTTTACTTTTGTATTAAGCAACTTTACATTTTTTATTAAGGTTTGATATAAATAATAAAAATATAACATTTAAATGTAATGAATGATATGTCAGTAAATAAATAAATAGAGAGGACTGTTGTGGAGACTCAAATTAAGATATTTACATAATATTGATTCTTTTAGAGTGTATAAAAACTATAATGATTGAAAGGGTCTTGAAATTCGAGAAAACCAATTACTATAGCTATATCCATATGGAATAAAAACTAGCTTATTAATTATTTAATTTCACTGATTTAATTAAGATTAGATAAGACCCATTTACTTAACAACATTTCACAAGACACATCTACATACGCAGTACAATGTGTGATTACTTCTGTTTCACTCTCCATAACCTCGAATCAGCAACACGAACATTCGTCGTTCCCAGAGCGAGCACGTGCTCGGCATATTGCTATGTCTGTACTCGCCAGTAGGCGAATACTCGGGAAATACCCCGAGCAAGTCGCTGTTGCTACTTGCTCGGGGTTCTCCAAATAACGAATGTGTGGAGCCGTGTTTACATATCGGTCTCTAGAACACCCACTTGAAGGAGGAAAGGTTTGTTTTTTTTGGAGGGGGCTTTACGACTTGTCGACATCGAGGTCATTAGAGCCCTAAAAACTTGTACAGATAGGGAAAATACAGTTACCCACTAGGGGGAGCCAACATGACTCTCCCCGCGTGTGGGACTCGCCGAATGACTCAACCATACCCACTAAAAACCCTATTGAATTACAACTCAAAACTCAAATATCAACAGATCTCAAAACATTACATATATCATTACAAAAAAAGGAGAAGAAGAAGTAAGAGGGAAATGAAAGATACCCCAGCGTCGGGATCGAAAAGAACAAGAGGTGACCAAGCGAGGACAGGAAAGAGAAAGGAAGGAGCCGATCACAAGTAAGTGGAAGTAATGGCAGACTCAGCTCGGGGCCCTGTGTTTGCCAAACACGTACTTACTAGATGTAAGTCCCCTGGGGTGGGGAGGAAAGGTTCCAATGACTTTACGCAGCAGTCAGAATTCAGAGAGGGAATCGAATTCCCCCACCTAAGCCTATGTGCGAGAGAGACAGACACACCTTACACCTTTCTCCCCTTCGGACAACCAATGCATAAAACTGTTGGGTCGATTTATATTAAAGTCTATGATGAGCAACACTATTAGTGATTCTGCAAAGAGTAAGCAATCCTTCCGCTCTATTCACCGAGCGGTTGCTCGGGTTTCGCCGTATGACGAATATCTGAGATCGCCTCCTCAGCATTAACTTTAAGTATTAATAAATTCTACCTCAAACTCTCGATTTAATTAGATGAAATAAAAATAGCTAAACTCAACGAATGATTAATGACTAAGTAATAAAATCTTCCGCTATATACCAAAAAGGAATTAGTGCGTTGGAAACAGAATAAATTCGGAATCATTTAGGTGTATAAAAATCTTTTTAATCTGCAAACTTCATCACAATTTTAATACGACAATTTTTTTTTCATATTACAGTAGATTTTTACTCTATTATCATTTTACTAACTACTATAAAGTATTTAATATAAAGTACTATAATATATTTAATATAAAATACTATAATGTATTTAATATAAAGCGAATATTTTAATTTATTCCTTTTTTGTGATGAGATCAAACACATTCCATACATTAAAATAGATATGGATTTTTGAAAATTTCGACTCGACTACAGCCTAGGGCACACACATGGCGATAATTGCCAAGTACCTTCTAAAGTTGAACATAGGCGAGTGGTGTGGTCGCTTCCCAATCGGCGAGGATAGTCATATATTCGATGTTGGAAGGTACTGGAAGGGTGGTCGATGCGATCGACAAGGACCTTCCAGACCCGAGTCCAAGACAAAGGAGCCACAGATTACAGAAGGTACAGATAGTTCACTCCCATAAGTCCAATGGTTACCGCTGCGTATCACGGGGAAGGACCGGAACTACGAACCAGCAATTCTAAATCCGAACTAAAGCACTCACAAATCAACACCAAGCAGAGCTCGAGTAGCTTCAATTAGTCGCAGTCGCCACATGAAGACATGTGGTTGTCGCCAACGTCATCACTCATTACGCGAGCAACCAGTTGAACGGTTGGTGGGGGATGGTTAGTTCGTCTCCTTGCTAGTGGAGCGCTGCTACGAGTGATCCATGTGTACCTAATATAATCTGTGAAAGGAGCCGCCTTCCTTGTCGACTGCTTGTCGATCTGGCTACACATTCCTCGAAGAACACCAATAGTGCGCGTAAATTATCTTGTAATTCAATCAAGTCTATATGTAAGCAAATATGTGGAGATGTAATACGAACAATAGGTTTACGATTATAACATTTATATGGGCTTCAATTAATATTTATTGAAGTTTTTATTACAATAAAAACTTATTCTATTTTAAATTAACCTGCCGCGTGCGATTAAGCTATTACTGTCACTAAGAAATTTTCTGGTTATATTGCATAGGTGGCATGAAATAAATAGGGCATACATCTAAATAGGGTTATTAATTCCTATTTTAATTGCAATAAAGCTCCTCAAATTGTTCGGGTATTGTTGAACAAGAATTATATGTTAAGAATATTACACATTAATTACATTACATTACAGACGAAACTAACGACAGCGAAATAATGAGAATCATCAGTTCATTAAAAAACAAATTTTCAACAGGCATAGAAACTATCTAACAATATCAAATTACATTGTTTTACCATAATTATAGACCTCGACATAAGTTAATAAAATAAAAGTAAAATAATAGAATTCCTACCATAGATATCTAATAACCCTAGCCTAAATAAATATTAATATTCTGTAATAGTAGAAAATAAGTGTATTTTATGTTAATTTCTACCTAGCCTAAGTTAAATGAATATGGTTAAATGTATCAAAATTAATATAATGTTGTAATTCTTATATGTAAATATTATTGTTATTGTTGTTAGTTCTATGACTCGCCATACATCTTTGTAATTATCTATGTGGTTCAATAAAATATTATTATTATTATTATTATTAAAGTGTCGTGTCTGTTAAGACCTAATTACTGAAGAACTACTGTTCTTTCATGCAAAACAGTTTTGTTCACGAACACAGTACTCGCAATCGGAATAATATTCATTGTCCTAGAGTGTTAACCGCACTTTGCCAAAAAGGGTCGTATAATTCGGAAATTCCTTGCCCAATAATATATAAGATATTTTTTAGTTTAATTTCATCAAATTCGCGGTTAAAAGCTGCCTACGGCACCAGTGCTTCTACACTGCAAAATAATTTATTGGTTTTAATAAAAATTAAAGCCGTCTTGTACATTATCAGGCCATTGTTGTAGTACTTTCAAAATTTCTGATAACAATTTGAAAATAATTTTCCTGCATGCTCATATTGTGTCTTATTATTCATATACATTTAGTTGTAAATAAATATATAAATAAATTTATTGTCAAAAAACAGTACAAACTGCGTATGACCACGTGGAGGGGAAAAAAAACTAATTTACTCTCCGGAAGCAAGCAAGGGACCATCCCATCAATTCCGATCAAGGGCCCTAAGGCATATGTACTCATCCTTGTATATGTACTAAGGTATATGTACTCATCCTTGACACGATTGTGTACACGCTACAGAATTAATGTACACAATCGTGTCAAGGATGAGTACATATACAACTAAATTTATATGAATAATAAGACACAATATGAGCATGCAGGAAAATTATTTTCAAATTGTTATCAGAAATTTTGAAAGTACTACAACAATGGCCTGATAATGTACAAGACGGCTTTAATTTTTAATTAAAACCAATAAATTATTATTATTATTGTTCTGTAGCTGGGCTCTAATGACCTTGACGTTGACGAGCCCTAAAGCCCCAACAACAAAAAAAAAAATTCTGTAGCCCCATCCTGGTCAGGGTTTTTCTCCGGTTTTCCTTCGGGTAGAAGCGATTTTTTGATAACGGCTCGCTAGGCTCTTGACTAGGAACGGCATCTATTGAAATAATTATTCGCGAATTTAGCGTTATTTAATAGATACGATTTATCAATAATATTTTCCGTTGGTTTATAGTTTGATAATAAAACGTACTTTTGAAATGACATTTTTGTGTTTTATTAAATACAATATTTGTTGGTATTTGTTAATACTATAATAAGTGCCGAACTATTTTTATCGTTAGGAGTATGTTGAAATGTTAAATCCACTTCTGCCTTAGGGCCCTTGATAGGAGTGGAAGGAATGTTCCTTTGCTTGCTTCCGGAGAGTAAATTAGTTTATTATTCTCCACGTTGACAGTAATGTTTATTAAGTGAGTATGTATTCCACGAGTTTTACGATTTAATAATAATTGCAACAAAAATATAACAGTCGCGCCTACTCCTTTTTTAAACAATATGAATCCCAATATAAACAAATTTAACGAAGACAATCAAGCAACTTAATGTTTTCGTTCGAAGTATTTTGAAAGTTGTGTTCTCAAATATTTGCCGATGACTCTTTGGTAAGGCTTGCCATATGTGTGGCCCTAGACTGAAAGTTATTTCTGGTAGGTGGGTGCGGTTCACTGTGTAATCGTGTGATCAGCCTTTAAAATCTCCCGCTGTATTGGTTTGTTGCTGAGCATACCAATGTTGACTACATATAAAATACGTAATTGAGAGTCTGGAAAATTAGAAACAATAAAAAGTTTCCGAAAATTACCCAATATATTGAAATAAAAGAAAATGAATGACATATATTTTGATTAGAGACCTACATGTTAGCCTCTAATTTGAATAACGTACGGTCGCCTCTGGATTACGTCACCAACCGTTCTTCATCTAACACCGTTTCACACGGTATCTGTCGGTTCTCAGATAAACTATGGAAGCTTGGGATTATGAAGTTAAAATTCTACTACAATAACAACAATCCAGAGACAACCTATCAACTTGATTTGCCGGTGTGGAGTTTAGTTGTCTAAAATGCTACATCGGAAAATTAAAACACTTTAGTTTTAATGTTTGGTGGATATTTTGAACGAAGTTTTCCTCAAATCGTTTGAACTATTTGACATATTCTGTGAGTTTTTGTTCTGGGCACTGATGAACATATATTTCCTTGCTCTTTTGTAATTGAACATTGTACCGTTTGTTTGGCTTTTGATTTGATTGATTGTAACAACATGTCATACTGCTGTTATTATTTTTGTTGTTGTACTGAAAATCTTCTTTGCACCTCGATTTTAGGTTTTTATGTTTTACAGATAATAATCAAGAATTTGTTATGCCAGGTTTAATTATGGATTCTCAAAGTTCCCAGGACGTTCACCACAGTTCTGTCCTTAATGCTATATTGGCTCCAATTAGAGATTTGAATGAAAATTGGAAAGTTGATCTATCAACTGTAAGTGCTTTGCATTTAAAATATTTATGGTGTCTGATTTTGAATCCTGTAAATGTAGTTTGTAACTCCATGATATATTTGTTCCTAATACATTTTTATGACACTATTTTCAGCACCTAGAAATGTATCTTCGAGAACTTTGTGAGCAACAGTGTTATGGTTCAGTTAATTTTGTTGAAGCTGCCTTGCTCATACAGAGATCAGCTGGCATTTATGTAAAAAAAGTAGAGTACTTATGGAATTTACTTATGCAAGTATTAGAATCCTTCAGGAAGAAAGGCATGCAAGGAGAAAAGGGTCATGAAAAAAGGAAAAAGACTGGAAATGTTTCGGAATTGTTTCAAGATTTTGTTGATATTCCTGTGAATGTTGGTGAGAACTGTTTGTATTTATTTTTATGGAATGTATAATGCGTAATAACTACATAAACAACTACATAATAACTGTTACTGAATTCTTTCTGTTTGATTTCTGTATTTGTAGATAAGAAGAAGTGGAAAGGCAAGGAATTTCCAGTTAAGTTGGATCCTCCGTACTACTCAGAACTGGAATGTAACTGCCCTCGAGAAAAGAAACTTAGTTTATTTGACCATATGTTTGAACCATTAGGTGATAAATCTGATTTTAGGTGAATTGACTTTTCTTGTTTTGTTTGAATATTCCGTAGCCATTCCACTCTATTTATTAGTGAAGTATTAAAAAATTTGGTTTCACCAGATATTTGTTTGTCTTTCATTTAGTCTGTTTATTTAAAGTGTGTTAGAAGTTCTTTTTAGAGATTTATTTGCAAGAACATTTTAATCAAAATGTTCTTGCAAATAAAATTTTAATTTAAGTTTAGTTTAGTATATACGATATGTGTACAGGAGAGTAGTTTGCTGCAAAATTAATGGAATTTTCTTTTTATAATTTAAATTAATTTCAGATTGAATTACCCGATATCTGACTCTTTTTTACTAGAAGAGGAATTGGCGTATTCAAGTTTTCCTGAACACTTTAAAAATCAGGATGGGTATGGCCCAGGTGAGAATTTTTCATTGGGAATCTTGTTTTGTTTCTCATATCTTGATTGTGTGAGGATGGAGCCATATCTTGACTTGTTTTTCCTTTGGGTAGAAGTGGTTTTATATCTACGTTTACTAGGTTCAGACCAAAAGGCAGCAGCATATGTGCATGGCTGGGTCAATAGTACTATTTTACTATTATTATTTAACTATGAGTGATTTTAATGGTGATTTGGTGGAATTTCTGTGGATTAATTGAAAGATTTGATATGTATTTGTTGAATAATGTATCTTTCATATTATGTGGATATTATAATGTTCTTAGTTCAGGGGACACGTTTCATGATATTTCTTTGGGGTGCAGAAATGTTAAATCCGCCCCTGCCTTTGGGAGGTCCTGTGATCAGAATAGATGGACTGGTCTCTTGCTTGTATCCGAAGAGCAAATTAAGAGTTCAAAAGACAAAATTATGAATTAAAATACAGATGGCACAAAATAACTAAATAATGATTTGTTCTAATTTACTGCTTTAATTATTCTTAACGTAATTTATTTTTGAGTGAACTTTAGTATTAGATCCACTGGAATTGTAGATATCTAACGAACCTAAATGACTTAGAAGTTTTTGACTGTATTGAAATTTCAAATGGCTTTTAGTTCATCATTTCTTAAATGTACTGATCATTCAATCTCAAGGAATGAGATGGTACATAAAAATCAAATTTGTCAAGAGTTTCTGGACGTTATTTTTGATTATGGAATAATTACTAATAAAATCGAAAGTCATTTCTTTCTATAGTAGAGCTACCGAGAAGCTGTTAAATCTCACTATAATGTTGTTCCCCTTTTTTTCCCTTCAGAATGTGATGCAAGTAGCCACATATCAGCTGAAAACAATGACTGTGCTGATGCACCTCCTATGGGGGATGACGGCATGGATGCTGATGATAATGTTTGTGCAGAACCAGAGGAGAACGCAGATCCTCTGGAAACGGGGAGAGTGAGCCACTCTGCTCTACCGCCAAAGTGAGATGGTTTTAAAATTGTCACTTTTCCATGTTGTCATTGTATTCCATTTCATTCAGCAATTTCAACTATTTTATTTCACAAAAGATAATACATTTCTTACTTACATATATATTCAATTAGTTGGCAGTGCCCTTATTTATGACAACATGTATAAACTGCCAACTAATTTAATAAGTTGAAAGACAACATTACTCTTATCTAATTTACATATATATTCATTGTGCCTTGTTATCTATCAGTTGTAACCACCTTGTTTGCGACTTCATTATTACAAGGCATGATATGTTGTGATTTGTCTTTGCGTCATTTATCTAGTGATTTTTTCCCCTCTCTCTTCTATTCTTTACCTCTCATTATTTCCTTTCTCTATTTCGTTTTGAATTTCTACCAGTTTTCCAACATAATCTCTAAATATGTGATACATGGTGTTATTCAATAGGCAGTAGAATCTGGGTTTAATGTGCTGTGATACGAGGGTTAGCATACTGTACTTCGTCTGGCACACTGAAGATTACATATTCGTAGGCCCAGCCAAGAGGATTTTCATTTTCAGCCTATAAAGTACCTTTAAATGTTTCTTTTCTCCCTGCTGAGTGGAAGAGGCATCTTTATGACATATTGCCAACATCTGGATGTAACATGGGCGTTCGCCATTGCACACATAAGCACCGGTGGTTGGAGTAGCCTTCTGCTGAAGTGAATGGTTGCTGCAGGTCAACGACAGTTGGTTAAGGAAGAAGGGAGGGGGTGAGAGAGCGTTTTCCTAAAGCTTGCCCCAGGCACATATTGTTCTCACAGCGGCACGAAATAAAATAAATAAATAGAAAACCCCGCTTTTTTGCAGCAAGTGGACATTGAGATATCGTGATGAAGCCAGTTCAACCTTTTGACTGAAAATACTACAATCAGATAAATTGTTTGTTGTTTCAGTGAAATGATAGCTACTATTAATAAATCAATCAATGTTTGGGATACAGAAGCTGGATCTATTCCTGACAAGACAGTTAAAGTACAGGATCGATGCAAGATGCCATGTGATACATTGGAGGTGAGAAATACTAGTCAGATGTTAGGTGATATTGTTTGTATATTTTTATGTTACAGATTGTTTAATATTCTCATTTTATTTTTAGTCACTAATTTGTATGTTAGTAAAACAGGGTGGCCAGTCAGGAAAATTCAGGGAAATAACCAAAATACGTTAAAATTTTTTGTCTAATTAATATCCAAATTTTATGTAGATGTATTTTTTAGGATTCAAAATTAACACTGCTATGTATATGTGGTACTGTAAGCACCAACTCAAATCAAGTTGCTGTAACTTATGATTATATTTCCCCCATTTAAGATTGTAAATATTTAGGTTTAATTTGTTATTACAATGTTCAACCCTATTTACCATCTTTCTACCACTGATGTCCATTCATTCTGGTACACTAACACAGAGATTATCAAAGATAATAAAAGAAACATAAATTTCCTTGAAAATTCACAGAACAGTCACTACAATATTTTCTAGTAATAAAAACAGATTTATCAACATTTAGTGATAGTTTATTAACAGCAAACTATATACTGTATTCAATGATTCCTTCACTTCGAACTTTCCAAGTGTCATCCGTAGACAGTAATGCTGTGTCATCCTCATATGAAAATATTGTATTCTTAGGCACGTCTTTAAGTAAATCATTCACATGTAATATGAACAGGAGTGGTCCCAATATAGTACCTTGCGGCACCCCCATTTTTACTTCACTTTGTAAGTATCCCCTATTCTTACTTTTTGCAATCTGTTTGTAAGATAATTTGAAATAACTCATATGCTTTGCCTCTTATCTCCATACAGTAAAGTTAACTAAGTAGTATAGAGTGATCCACAGTATCAAATGCCTTTGCTAAATCAAGGAATGTAATTATAATAGGTTTCCCTCTGTCCAAATAATTATAAATTATGTTAGTTGTATAGCTCAGTGCATAGTTTGTCGCTTATGGCTTGCTGTTAGCTTTATAAATTGGTACCATTTTTACCTGTTTGAGTGCCTGTGGCTGTATTGCTAGTTAAGTACTTTGGTTCACTATGTGTGCTAAGGCATAGGCTATATATACAGAACTGTCTCTGAGAACCTTCGAATTTATCAAATCAACTCCATCTTTGATTAATTTTTAAATTATTAATGACTATATAATTAGTGCATGTGAAATGGCCTTAGAATTCATTGATGGTATTTTTAAAGACACATCATTATATTTCTCAATTTTTTCTCTTTTAACCTACATTAAAGTTAAAATAATTCAAAGTATTAGCGATACCTTTGGTGTTACTTCTTTTTTCTTAGATCTGATCTAGTATATATCTAATAGTTGTTTCTTTTTTTTGGTCTTCTATTAACTTAACTGTTGATTTGTTGATTACAACCCTAGAGTTATTTCTGTGTTCAAATGTGAATAAACTGCGTAAAAACATAATTTGGATGATGGTTCACATTTTTCAGAAAAACAAAAAGAAGGGAGCTCTGGATAGTAGTGTGTCGAGTCTCGTGACTGATAACATCAGAGTGAGTTTTGGGAATAGATATGAAGAATTCCCTAAGTTTCGTTTAGAATTTGTAGAAGAATGCAAGAATAAGAGAAAACTAGCGAAGCATCTTCAGAAAGCTGGTAAATACAGTAATTCAAGTCATAATTTTCAAATAGTTCTGTGGGTATTGAGAATCTTAGAAACCATTTCGTTTAGAAGGTTTTATAAATCTATTTTTATTTTCATTTGAGGGGTTTTGGGTGAAGGTGTGCAGAATTATGTTTAGTATCAGGAGAGGGTACTTATTTCCCCTGATTCAAATTTGCTATCTTCTCTTTTGAAAACCAATTTTAAGATATCTTTGGATCTTTATGAATTTGCTCCAGGAGAGTCTATTTTCAAATTATGACTATGTCCAATGTTGTGTGTGTTTGTATATGAAGAATTTTGTTCTCGATAACTCATGAACAAATTGATGAATTGAAACCAAATTTGAGATTTGACTTTGAATGCACTGGGAATAGAACCCCGCTTCTGAACAGCTCATACCAACTTCATTTACACAACACGCTCCACTACCCATGTTTTAAAATTCTAAATTTTGAAAGTATGCATTGAAGACCTGTGATTGTTCAATTAATTGTGCTTACACATTGTAAACCATAATTGAGGAGCCAAATTCCAATAACCATTATGGCTACTTGGCCAGGAAGATAATTTTCTTATTTATCATTCCGGCTGTGAAAGCCTTCATTCATTTATCAAGATTCAAAATTTCAAATCTTGGGAAGAAGGATTTAACAAGGAAGTAAATGTATTCTCCATTTGTCAGATCATCAGAATGAAGTTAAATATGAGGATTTCCTCTACATTTTGTGTTCATGTCCAAGATTTAATTATAGTTTAAGTTTTGCGGGTAAGAAATTGTATTTATTATTTAACGGACTTCTTTGCAAAGAATTCCTTAGGTGTGGTTCATAACATAAGTTTTTTTGTTATATTTTAAATATTAATTAATCAACTACCGAAATACTTTCTTTTGTTTCAGAGTTTTAATACTAAATAACGAATGCATTTTCATTTTTCAGAGGAAGTTGAAGAATATAGGAAAATTTTAGCCACGGATTTTCCTGTCGGTGAGTAATTTTGAAATTATGACAGCTTTTCTTCTTCGACAAGATTCTAATTTGATTCTGCAACTTTTCTTCCAGATTTTCTTGGTTTTGAGGATGAAATCTCCAGTGGAGATGAAGAAGGTGAGTTGCTCTTTGTTATAGTTGAGTTAAACCTCAGTGAATGGTATGCGACATGAGGGAATGTGCTTTCATTGTTGTTTTTGCTCTCGGGTTTCATCAATACCTAGTTTAGGTTGCTCAGTACGTGCAATAATTCTGAAGAAGACCCCATGAAAATTTAAGATCATATTGTTCCTTTGTCGCAGAAAACAAGAAAGCTGCTCTTTTGGAACATGTCCCCAGAGAGTCAGTCGCCTATTATACTCGAGACATCCACAGTCAATGAGACTTTTGCCGGTTTGCTCTATTGGCCAAGATGCAACAGAGATAACATTGCTCAAACAATCAAACCCATACCCTTTCAGATCCTTTGATTGCCTAACGAGCATTGCCTTACTCATCATGTTAATTTGTTGGTCAATGGACGATACAGCCACTGAATACGTGGGCGAAGGGTGCGACCCGTGGTGTAGTGCTAACGTACTCGCCTTCTACCTCTGATGATGCCGCTTCAAACCTTGTCTGATCCTAGTAGAATTCATGTTCTTAGACATATCGAGATTCACGATAGGTTTTCTCGGGGAACTCCCCTTTCCCCTGCCTTATGTTCCGCCCCAACATTCACTTATCACTCTCCCTCGTGTATCATGTGTGTCAGGAAGGGCATCCGGCACCCATATTATTTCCCTGCCAAAACAAAAGGGGCATATCGTCCTCCATCTCCAACCCGTTCAAGATACGGGAAAAGGAAACACACAACGACTGAATGCATGTAACTCTTGTTGGGCATAGGAGTCCTCTTAAGTTGTTATTATTATTTATTACCAATTATCCTTCATATAGAAAAGTATTACATACAAAGGACCTACAGGTAGTATAAATACCCATACATAGGTTGGTCCTAATATAAATTTAGAAAAAAATAAATAACATAACCTAACCTATATACCTCACTAATCTTATTATTATAATATGCATATTTCACACAATTTTTCATAGATACAAAATTCAAAAAAAAATTCATTATTATTCTATGACTACAACAATGAAACATGTTAGAACTCCACTTACTCTAGTCTATTGAGAGATTTTTGATTATTTCTATCAACTTCTTATAAACACTTTCACACTAACATCCAATTCCTTCATATTTCTTGGTAGATCATTGAAGTATTTTATCGCATTATACATGACCAATTGTAAGCCTTTGACTTGGCAGCTGAATACTTGTATGTCATGTATTTCTAGTATATTGACTATATTCATTAAAATATAATAATATATTGGTAGGTTATGGATTTCAGAACAAAACCTTGTTTAAAACTCAATGGCCTTTCTTGATCATGCTCCTTTACACCAATTAAATTAAGTAGGGCTCTAATGACCTCGATGTTGATGAGCCGTAAAGCCCCACAAAAAATAAAAAATAAATCTTTTTCTTCCTCTTCGAGCATCCAGTGTCAGGTGACTCCGATGACCGTGGTATATCGCCACTGCCAGTGCCCAGTGTTCTTTCTTTCTCAGGATATTGGTCATCGGGTCAATGCTGTTTTTAAGACTGCCGAACTCTCTGGTTTGCACTTCAACAATGTGTGTTCCAATGTTTCTTTTTCTAATCCGCATTTGTTGCATGTCTCAGATTCCGCGAGATGGAACCTTAATAGGTAACTATTTGTCACAATATGGCCTATTCTAGCCCTAGCAATAAAGGTCGCCACATGTCTGCTGACTCCTCGGTACCAATTTGTTGGGGCCGGCTCTTTTTGGATATCAAACAGGGCCTGTCCTGTGGTTTCAGCGCTCCACCTGTAGACCCATTCCTCGTTTATGAGTTTCTTGATCATCCTTTTGCATTTCTTTAGGGAGTATTGAGTTGGCAGAACAGGCCCCATTGTGGCTGCAACCTTTGCTATCCTATCCGCCTGTTAATTACCTCGCAGACCGCAGTGAGATGGTGTCCATTGAAAGGTGATGTTCTTTCCGTTCTTGTTAAGTTCTCGTAGTAGTTATTTAGTTTCTTCTGTTCGAAAATAATAATCACGGGGCTCGTAATCCTGAAGGTCTAGAATGGCTGATTTTGAATCTGTAAGAATGCATATATTTTTGTCCAGTGAATTTACACAACTCACTAAGGCAGCTAGGATTTCTGCATCCATGCTGGAGGCACAGTTAGCTGGAATGTAGTAGCATTCTCCAGTCCATTCATTATAATAGCCTGCACTGGAGTTGCCCCGGTCAAGGTCCACGGAGCCATCTATATATTTTAACAATATCCCTGTAATGCTCGTGGATAACCTCGAGTACTTCAATTCTTAGTGTATCGAGATTGCTCGTGTTGCTTTTGGTGTGGCCGGATGGCAGCTCATCCATCACTGCAATAGCTTTTTCCTCCCAAGGTGGTATAGCTGCAATTGCAGGGATGGGTTCTGGTGTTATCGACTCCAAGAGGTCTGAAAGAGTCTCTGTTATGATAAAAAATAAATAAATTAAGTAATTTATTCTGCAGCTTAAGCAATGGTTTGACGGACACATCATAGAGACCACCCCATCCTATTATGCCATAAACTGCAATGCTATGAAACAGTCTGTAGTAAATTTGGATAATCTTTTTTTAATTTAAGATGTGCCAAAGTCTATACAAAACATAAAGTAGGTATTTAATTTTATTATCAGTATTATTAACATTAAATGGAATTACCTATTCATTCAATTGCATTTTGTTAGTTGAAAGTAATCAGTGATATGAAGTAACTGTTGTGGCAAAAAGTACAATTAAAATGTAAGAGGTTCAATTAAGAGATCATAACCTCTTAAGCAGAAAAAACATTATGTTACAATGTGCTGAGGACTCAAAATTGTCAACTATTGCTGACTGTTAGTGTTATTCTGTTCATAATATTTCAAGGTGTTTGTGAGGACTAGCTAAACATGTCTTAATGAATACGTAAAGCAGAGAGGACTGTCTTGTGTTTGATTCCTATGTATTTTTACGTCTTTTTTTTTCTTCATAGGATTTGCTGGTTATCCTGACGACTTTGATCGAGATGATCCTCTTCCTGCTGATCCTGATGAAGCTAACGCTGACCCCGAAGGAAGCGCAACTGTTCCTTTCCCAGAAGATATTCCTCTGCCTAACGTCATTAATCTGCACGATAATGATGAGTGGGGGCAGATATATCAGAATATTCTTCAAGAGAAAATGCACTCGGCTAAAGTTGATAATGTTCGTATTCTTCATGTTAATATGATTCTCCTGATACTTGATTTGTCTTTGAATACTTGTTCAAAGTGTAAAATGTGGCAAAGCATAATTGTTTACAGTAAATATTTATCAATAATAGCAAAAAAATATGAAAGGAAAATTTAGCTTTCTTTCTGGGGCTAAGTTAGCACCATATCGAAAATAAAGGCTAAAGAATGATAGTATTTGAACTTAAATAAGGCCGGTATCACTTGGTACTATGTCATAGATATATGATCAAAACTTGTGCATTACACAGTCAAAATTTTTATTGTATAACTTTGATCATAGACATGTCTGTTTAATAGTGTTGTCATAGACATGTCTTCCTAAGCATTTTTAGTAGTATAAGCAAAAATTGTCTCATGTTATTTAAGATATGACTCATTAGAAAGTAATCTTATGGTATGAACCTTATTACTTTTCAGCAAGACGCACAGGCAGCTCTAGCAACAAGAGTGAATCAGTGGCACGAATCCATTCATACAAAATTAAGAGGGGCTGAAGAACGAGGGTCCATGGACATTCATGAATACGGAACCCATATTTTAAACGCCTTTCCGCAGAACAATGGAAAAGCTTCAAAGAGTACAATTCCTTTTGCTCAAGTTGTTAAGAATCAAGAACGGGAAGAGGTGTGCAGATATTTCTTGGCGTCTCTCATGTTGGTATGTATTTTAATTAGTGTTCTGCTTTTATTAGAGGAAGGGGTTGAAGCATAAAGGGGATAAGTCTTTCTGAAATTTTACAGAGAATCCAAGTTTCCAAATGGATTTACCCCATTCTGTTATTGGGACCTCTTTAATTCTTTGTCTTGAGTACTTTTATTACCCGAAAAACATATTGAATAGTTATAGTATGATTCAGTGTGTGTTTGTTATTTTGAAAATTGATGGACTTATCCCCCTTGTGCCTCGACCCCTACACGTACCAAGATAATAACCTGAATGAAAATGGACAACAAAGTATTATCCTTCCACGTGTTAGGAAGTCATGTATGGAATTAGACCATGGTTATTGGCTCCTAAGACATTGTTTTGAGCTAAAATCCATGAGAGCCTGACAGACGTCTTTTATTAAATGTATTAAAAATTCTGTCCTTTCAATGCGGTTTCAACTGATGTTTTCCATATTAGAGATTCATGGTATTTTTATTCTAAAGTTCAATATTTCATGAAAAAATGTTAATTATGTAATTTTTTTTTTAAGTTTAGAAATGCTCTTCTGTTTATTGCAGAATATGTCATTAGTGTGTTTAATTTGTGTTGCAGGCCAATACGTACAACGTGGAAATTTCTGTATCTGATCCTAAAGAACTTGCTATGGACTGTATGGAGCTGACTCTGTTGAAGTCATCGAGACATCATGAAAGTTTGGAGGATTACGAAGCACCATCTCAGTCACAAGCTAAATCACAAAAGCGAAGTAAAAAATAAGTATATTGCGTAATGTCCTTATAGGAGTGCAAGTCCACAATAGCATAATTTGAGAACAGTAAAAAAACACGTTTTGTGCAATATTAACAATATTTTAAAATAACAATAATAATAATTTATTGCAATTTTAATAGTTTTTACAAGACGTACATTCATAACCCAGTATGAAGAAGAAATAAGTCATCTGCTCTTTTTTTAAACATCTGTCACTTTTAGTTGTTAATTTGAAATTTGATGAATTATACGTGTAAAAAAAGGTTGTACTTTTTCTACAGTTTTACTAAATGTCACTAAAAACAATGAACGTATTGTTGATTGTGAGAAGTATCTTGAGTTTAAAATATTGGAGTATTGTACTCATATGTAGGGTACTGAGCATCAACCACACTGCTGGGAAACTTTCTTGCAGTGATTCTCACTCAAACATTATTGTCTGAAATTGATTCCAGATTATTTGAAATGTTTCATCTCCTTTTGTAAGTTTCAAGTTTTGTGCTTGGGATACCTGCTTGTGCAATAATACGACCGTAATGATCGTACTCCTGACTCCTGTACGAGCGATAAAATGTTTTTTCAACAAGGGTGTATTCCTTGTATGTGTGTGTCTCTAATTGCAAATTAGAAATGAAAGGATATCTTTTGATAACTTGTGTTTTTTGTCTCTTTACAATTGTAATTTATGTACTATTGTACAATTTTGCTTGAAATCCTTCCCATCCTCTGAAACCTTCCCCTTTCACTTCATAAATTTCCAGAAAATACCCCGCCTATTGAAGAGGAATTTATTTTGCAATATCATACAATATTTTTTATTGTGTTAATTTACTATATTCTCCATGTCACAAAATTAAGCAGAAGTTACTTCTTCTGTTTGTTCTGGCATGATGAGTTGTAACAAATTACTTTGTTGATTTTTCTATCTGAATGTAAATAAAACGGAAGAAATGAATAGAAATGAACAAATTATTCTCTTCTTTTTGTTTTACCCTTCCAGTTTTGTACACAGATATACAAGAATTCTTACAGTACACAAAGCTATTGTCTTGATTCCTTCATAGATATCTGGCATTGCATTTCAGTTTCTTAGTAACAACCTCAATACCTTAACCGAATTCGAATTGAAGAAATAAATAAATAACCGTGTAGCTGATGGACTGGGTGTAAGGTTAATAATAAATAGAACTGTCCCATTGAAGAAAGAGAGGAATTAAATTTGTGTGTTTTTCAATTCTGCATAGTATTTTTAGGAGAATTGTGTGTGCTAGAATTATTTATTTTTACAAGCTTTTATTTAACTTGACCTGTTAGTACGTTTGGGCCAAATCTTGCAACTGAATTTTAAACCATACCCCGAGCAAGTCGCTGTTGATTGGGATTTGCAGTTTGGTTGCTCGGGGTTCGCCGAATAATGAATGTGTGGAGTTGCCTTTACATTATCTTAATACGAACCTAAACATATTTTATTTGTTTTAGTGCATGGCGTAAATTAAAGCTTGTTTTTAAACAAGTATTTTATTTATTGTTTTAATGTAGATATTTATTCTTTCTATCGATTAAAAAATGTTTAAATTAGTTATTTATTTCTTATGAAAAGTTATTCCACTTGAATGTTTCATTTGAAGTATATCATTCTCAGAAATATGTTATCGTAATATTCATAGATATTTTTCACATTGTGCAGTGCTTGACACTTGTAATAGTTTTCTTTTTTTATCTTTTCCTCTTGAAACATTGTGTTCAAGGCTGGTACCTATTGTGCCAAGGAGAAAATGCCACCCTGTGAGGATTTAATAAGGTGATTCAATCATAACATCAGTATCTTGAGTGTTGCTCATGTTCTTCTGAACCGAAGAGTGTTTTCTAGAACTGTTTCACAAACAAATTGGGAACGTAGTATAATTAGCCAACAACTTCGGTATTAAGAAATGATTGTTTTTCTAATAATTTTTTTTGGGCATATACAGCCTAGTTCATAACTCAAATTCGTTGTTTCCAGAAGAATTCGCAGATCAAACAAAAAAACGAAACAATCGCTACGTTTCTTTTTATTTTCCGTATACTTTAGTAATTTGTCTGAGTCCTATGGTTTTACTCTTTGCAGGTGACAACATTCTTCTTTCAGCACTGATGGAATATATAAACTCTCTGCTGTCAACTTGAGCGGCAGGATAACTGTGGGCGGGAAGGAGATTTTTTCTGATCTCTGGTATTTCTTTGGCAGTTCTTTTCTATTCATCGCCGCTTTTTTTTAAAGTTAATGACTCTTGGTTACAAATTCTGTTACATTAATCCAAATATTCTAATATTTTAATCCAGATGTTTGCCACCATTAGAACAGCCCAGAAGGAATTGAAATAATGCTTAACACACAAGCTTCAGACGTGAGATTTTTAGCTTTAAAAATTTCAGCTAACTCCTAGATAAGATAAAAAGTTAGCTACGTGTCAGTGAAATTAAGTGGATCACTTCACTCGACGGATAATCTGTGCTGGCCACTGGTCAGGACTAGATCTGGAGAGAGACAAATGGGAAATGTAGCGTGCTATTGAAGCTCTTCTACATGGAGCGGTTGGAGGTGGGTGGTAGAGTTATTGTTAGTAGGTAGGCCGGTTAGCTGGGTTTACCAACAACTTGGCCCTTGTGGAGGCGTTAGTAGCAGTAGTTAGTAATAGTAAAGGTCGGATTACTCCAGGCGAGTGCTGAGCCAAGACATTCGCCAAAGTACTCGGTCGAGCAAGTTTAGAGTAGAGTAGGGTGATAACACTGGAAAGAGGATGTGGACGAGTCAGTACTTCTTTTGGTTGTGATCATGTGATCATTTCGGCTTCGAAATTTGGTTCGCGACGAGACAAAATCAGAAAATTGAAGAGTTTTTAAACTGTATTGTAACTTGATCATACTTGCCATGATACAGGAAATCAAAGATCACGGTAACGATTATGGCCAAGACCGCGACTTCTAAGAGACACCAAGGGAGGAACGGTGTTTTGTACTCTTGGACAATTTTAATGTTGTTTCACAGGACCACCTAGATATTTTTGAAACAATTTAGAAATGTAGCTTGCAACAAAATATCCACTTAGTTTCATTGACTCGACTGATCACGCTGACCGAATAAACAGCGAGTAGAGCGTCATGCTTAAGGAAGACGGGGAGAGGGTACTTATTAGGTCGAATTAATGGAACCCTTGTCTATCCATTGACTCGGCCCGATCATTCACCCGTCACTATAGTCTAGTTGCCCTCTGAAAAGTTACTAAATTTGGGAGAACTGCCAACCTACGCAATTGATTTCCCCTATGTCGTATTCTACTCGACTTAGTGATATTTTCATCTTACACGTTGTATTCACTACCACCAAACTTGACGAAGTAACTCTACGAGAGGCTGTCCTTCAAATACTCTTTTTTATTCTTCGTAATGTAACACAAAATTATCATTCCTATTTATAAAATACATTGCGTAAATTATCCAAGAAATCTTAATTTATTAATCTACATTCATCGAAAAATTCATTTTACGGTAGTCTCTTTGTTGTTTCCATAGCGTTGGTACACCCGTAAGGTATATGTAAGTGCTACCAAACGATGATTTTAATATAAAAACGACAATCACAGTCAGTCCATGTCCTAACGAGTGTGGGGTTTTCGTTCTAAAATATTGGTGGTGGCTGCCCTGAAACATCACTCGAGTCCGACATCTTTTTTTTTAGTTCCCAAACATTCGATAACTTGAGTACAGGCGGGGCTCTGACTGTACTCATCACAATAGTCCAGTACTCGGTCGAAGGCACTGTCTCGGCCCAGCACTCGGCAGGTTACGGCCTTAGGAGTTACATAGTGATACTAGAAATAGTAGGAGGTGGACAGAAGAAGGAGAGTTCGCTTTTTAATTATCACAACAATATGAACTGGGACGTAGAAGTGAAAAGCTACAAACTTTTTTCTGGCCCCGCCGGGAGACTTAAATTGTACTGTGATTGTATCAATGCATATTAAAAATTAATTGGAAAAAGCTTCCTTTTTTCTAATCGCTCTTCCAATTTAATAATGTAAATCCAGTGTGTGAGGAGGGTAGAGCAAGTATACAAACTCAGGATACGTGCCTGGAAATATTATTTTAGAAGTAGTGTGGAATTAAATTTGAAGAATGAAAAATAAATCATGTGGAATCACTAATGCTATTATAAACTGAGGTTTGCAGCTTCAAATGCAATCAGCTCGTAATTGGATGAAAAAGTACGTTGTAACTGAGTTTGATTACTTCCATTCTTAAATATGTGGTTTTTTTGCTGAGCACTGACACAGAAACACGGAATTTGTGAAAGTCGTGCGCGGAGCGGACTCGCAGAGCCTGCGCAGAGCTAAATACGTATTTTAGGGTGAAACGTGGAGCGGTCTATCGGCTTTGCAACGCCACGGCAAAAACAAACAAACAAGGTTGTGAAGTTTTCTGTCTACTTTCATTTAGTAAAGAAATACTTTTTCTCTAAAACAAAATACATAGATGAAACTGGAATAGTCGACTTTTGCGAGCGGGGACATGGAGCAGAGTTATGTCAGCTAACTTAAAATTCGAATTTAGCGACCAAAAATACGTAGCAATCTGTCAAGCTAAAAACTTATCAATTTTCGAGGTAACGACACCTGTGGAGGTTATCTGTTTGCTGCGCCGCGCCGCGTGGGCTGTAGGCCAGTCATATGATCAGAGGCGGCGATTAGGGCGGGCGTTGGGGGGCAGCCCCCCCCCCTACTTTTTTTTAGGAAAGATAAACATTTCATTTTAACCGTCTAAAACTGGGAATTACAAAAAAACAACAAAAAAAACACCATCCTTGTTGTAATCACCAATTGTCTTTCCTTTGATTTATTTCATTATTTAAATCATACGTAGTGGAAATATGCACAAAATGTCATGTTAATGAAAACTGTCAATATACTTTTTTGCCCTCCGCTTTTGATTCCCAATCGCCGTTACTGCTAGTAGGATGTATGTGTTCAGAGCAATGGAGAGGCCATTGCGGACCAACTTAGCAAACCAACTTAGCATACAGCCTACCAGTCATAGACTTCCATGCGATATAAACCCATTGGTCTCTACTGTGCATTATCCGTGATAACACGAGACAGAGGATACTGTTTGGGATCACTCTCTCTCTCTCGCACATCTACTTGGAGGGTGATGCATTTGTACGTCGCTGTCAGCAGTCAATAGGGGGAATCGAGCTCCCCCACTCCAGTCGATGTGCGAGAGAGACAGAGGTACCAAACCTGGTTTTCCCTTTCGGACAACCGGTACGTAAGATCGCTCGGTCTATTTATATGTACGTTTGTGAGGCCAGTTTTTCTGTTCATCTGCGGTTGCACCTATGTTTGTTTTTGGAGCGACGCACATTTTTTGTAAACGTATTTTGTGTTTATATTTATGTCTAGTATCATGTTCAATTACTCTGTTGTTACGTCTCTTGTTATCATTTGAATCACCTGACGACGCCTTCAAACACGAGGAAAAACGTGAGTCTACGTGTATAAAAGGTCGTAAGTCTTGCATTATTTATTTCATTAGATTATATAATGGACGTTAATTGTAATAGAAATTTGTAACTCAAGAGTTCGTAGTATAAATAATACAGTAAAATTAACGTTTTTACTCTAGCTGATTAAGATACTAGCCTTCGCTCGAGTCATAACTGACAATATATCAATATACAAAGGAGAAATGATTCTTAATAAATGTGTTCATTAATACTGCATTAAAAACAATTTTTGGTATACGAATTGAGGGTAGTTATCGGGCGCCAGGGTTTGATGATACTTGTCACAGTAACAGTAGACAGAGTGATCCCGAATTCACGGTAGAAACTTTAAGGTGACACTGTGACGATCATTTACTGTATAGGAATAATGTTGGACGCAAGTGATGCGTAAACTACAGGAAATACAAAAGGATGTCGTTGCTCCAATATCTTTAGTAGCTGCTGCACCTGTGCGTGACTCACCTCTTTGAAAGCGTAAGCAATTTGAAGAGTTATTATCAATAAACACTTTGTCTTTCCTTTCTTCTCTTCTTGTGTATGCGCCTCACCGCATACGTTACAATAAATGATTGTCACAGAGTCGTGTGCCAACCCTTAATGTTTATACCATGAATTTGGGCTCTTCCTGTATAGAATGTTAAGTGAAAATAATTATAAATATGTGAAGTTGTTTTGTCTAATATTAATGATACCCAATGAGTTTAAGTACTTTTCTGGATAGAATAATTAATGTAATAAGTAATATTTTTGAAATAATGAATCTAAAATAGGTACAAATATCTAGAATAACATTTCTTTTTGGTCACCGAATTATTTAAAAACATTTCGAGTGAAATTAGTGACATTGGTAGGGAGATAAATAAAGCAGGAGAAGTGGGCTTTAGTTCGCTAAGTACGTCGTTAGTTTTGTGGGTTCGCAGAAACAAGCGCTGCTGCATAAAGCAACGTTCGTTTACATCGCCATGAATTAAACCGGGATGAAATCACGCCAGTTTACTGTACCCCGAGTGTACTGGCTGCACTCCCTTCTCTCTCCCGTCTTCTACAAAAGGGTCAGCGGACTGGATAATTAGGGCTTTCGTTCCCCGGCCTCCGTCGTGTTCTGCTGCGGAGTTGAAGTGGAGGTCGAACGAAGAGTATCGTGTTATATTGGGCAAACAATACCGAGTGGCTCTTAAGCGAGAAAGCAGACTTCTGCATGTTTTGATCGCAGATTTTATTTAGTACGGAACAAAAACGAAGTAATTTAGAACTCCGTAATTAACGTGAAATCGCATGGAAAGAGCGGGACTCGAAGTAATTGCGTGCTGCTTACCTCGGAGGGAGGATTCAACGAATATTTCGAAACATTTCTTTCTTTTTCTTTTATTTCCGTGCTACATACTTCGAGTTCGGGGAGAGATGTATGCTTTCAGAGATTAGGAAGGAAAAATAAAATGATTCGATGTATTTCGGCGACACTACTCAATCGCTCTCTCTCTCTCTCATATCGCTGGTCGGGAGAACGGAGATTCGATCCTCTGCTTTAGATCCACTTCTTTAGTGAGGTTTTCAGCTGCGGTTTCCCTCACATACTTCTGACCTTTCACTGCCCGACTACGTGACAACTCTCCTTCCCAATTTTTTTACCCAAATC
Organism: Laupala kohalensis; assembly: GCA_002313205.1. Taxonomy (NCBI): domain Eukaryota; kingdom Metazoa; phylum Arthropoda; class Insecta; order Orthoptera; family Trigonidiidae; genus Laupala; species Laupala kohalensis. The sequence goes on along the minus strand of NNCF01129083.1, from coordinate 72,020 downwards.
ATGGTCAGATATAGAGCACACCTCGCCATAACAGATTCAATAAATAAAATAATGTCTACCCTTTAAAGTAGATGTTCCCAAACCTCCACAGGTCCCATTAAAAATTTTAGAAAGGGGAGATTATTTAATACTATTGTTATTATTAATTTCTAATGTGATTAATTTCAATAGTTGGTAGAATTTTGAGTTATAACAAGGGATTTGTTAAATAACTTCTATTTAAATATTTATTCTGCCTCTGCCTTAGGGTCCTTGCTTGCTTCCGGAGGGTACATTTGTTAATTGTCCTCCACGATGTCATACGTAGCTTGTAACTGCTTTTATGACAATAAATTTATTTATCCAAATATCCTATACGTTGAGAAATATACCGAAGCCAGTGCCCCCATTTTAGCATACTCCTTCTTGACTTCAACTTGCGTCATTGCTAGACACTTTATTTTCTCATCTAGTTTTCTTTTCTTTGATCTTCTTTTTCACCTGCTTTGTACTATTTTCTTAGTTGACCCATTTCCTTCACATATTCTACAAATGTTTCATACCTTTTTTTGATCTCCGTCAATTTTCCTTTATCACGCATTGCAAAGATTCCCTCTTGTAAAAATCGTGTCTCCTGTTTTCCGTCCCATAGTATATGGTCGCTGTCCTCATTACCTCGTCCACACATGCAGTCTGTCGTCTCTCTTGCAAATTTCCTTCAAATGTTCTTCAAAATCTCTCATAAGTCCTCTCATAAGTTCCATTACGCGCCTCTTTGTATGAAGCCGCTTCCTATTTTCCATTACGTCACATTCTGTGTTTCGTAAGTCAACCATCTTTTACTTTTTTTATTCCACCTTATTTTCCAGCCGCGAATTACTTCTGCCGTTAGTTTCTTTCTCCATTATTTATCCTGTATTTTCAATTTTTCACCTTTAATAATTACCCATCAGTTATTGTTTACGAACTTACGTGGAGTCGCATAAATAATACTCTGCAGATGCCCCCATAAAAAGTCATGTTTGCACCTCACAGCGTCACTGGGACCGATACATTCCTATACAATAAACGGTTTTTACATTGTCCAAGATATATATAAAAAAAGTTCTTTAAAAAGTAAAAATAAAAAATACAATAAATAACGTTAAAATTTATTGTCCAAAAAGCACTCGCAAAATGCATAGCGCCTGGGGGGTAGCAAACTCTTACTCTCCGGAAAGAAGTAAGGGACCACCCCATCAATTCCGATCAAGGGCCAAAGAGCAGTGACATCTTTAAAATTTATAAAATAAATTATTTAATAAATACGTACTGTTAGCCATTTATTATTCAAAAAAGAATTGTAGATATTACGTGTGGTAAAAATTCGAGATTAATAATAAAAAAAGTTTTAATGATATTTCCGCCCATGGAAAATCCGCCACTACCCGGAGGAAAACCGGAGAAAAACCCGGGCCAGGAAGGGATTACCGAGATAAAGTATACGACCGCGTCAAGGTTGCATTCAGTTGGAAATAAACTATTACTAGCTGACTCGACAGACGTTGTTCTGTTCAAATTTCAAGAAATTTGTTTGTGATCATTTTGTGAATTTGTAGATAGCTATTTTAAATGTGTAAACAAATTAAAAATGAAAAAAAACAACGTATTTCTGAGTGATCATTGTATCTATTAACGATTGTGCACATGGATATTCAATTTGAGGAGTAGTACATTCAGATGTATGCCAATGGAAAATTTTACATGTGTGATGAATTCTATCGGCAGTACAGTGCTGCAATGCTGGAAATGTGTGATGTGCCTGGAATGTGATCGACTTGGAACCATGCGGGAAAATATGTCAGTCCTATCGTCAGTTATGATCGAGAATGCCTACAAAAATTATGATTTTTGCAGTTTGTCTGAATTTTCCGACTTTCCTTTGTAATTGTCCCGATTTTTTTTCTGAAAACTTTNTAATGAACAATAAACAAAAAAAGAATTATGCACATCCATCGTTCGAATCGTAAGTTATGGTGATGAGTTCATACGAATATCCCATAGAAAAGAGCTCTTTCAGGTTTTCCCGAATTTCCCAATTCTCCGGACAACTTCTCCAATTTTTCTTTCCCTAAAAGCCTTATTCTGACTATTACGAACAATTTTTTTAAATTAGCCAAATCGGTCCAGCCGTTCTCAAGTGATGCACTCTCCAACGAACAGCATTTAATTTTCATTCATGTAAATACATAAATAGGATAACAAACATGCATAAATTTTTTTTTAAAATCAGTATCTAGAGTGCTATAACAATGGCGTGACAAAGTAAAAAACCTAATAGTGCATTAGAAACATTTTAACTGCATTTGATTTTTGTTACACATTTTGGTATTCTATGTATTCTATTTCCAACTTGAACTAAATTACTGCAACCAGTTTTCCAGAAGTTTTAAAATGATACCCAAGAAATTATAACTCGAGATTTCAGTAGTCTTTATATGGGATGTTCGGAGTTCATCTGCTTAACGTTTTACCAGGAAAAAGCACTGACTAATCAAGGAATGTAAAGGAAAAACGAATTATTAGAGGAGACTCAAAATTCCGAAGCTACGCGTTAATTGACTGTGGAGAATTAATTATAAATTACTTGTTTAATGTTCCAACTAATGGTGCTTGTAAAAAATATTTTGTTGTTGAAATTATTAAGCAAAAAATAATTAAAATATGGAGAATTCATTTTTTAAATTGAAATCGTTAAAAGTGTCACAGGTGATTCCCAAAAACTCTCAAAGAAACACGGATTTTACTGAAAAGTGTATGTGTCTCATCTTATAACCACCATTTTGCCAGGTGTTACACCAATTATTGAAAAAAAAAGTTAACTAATACATCGTAATTTCGATGTCTCCGATTGATATCACATAATTTACAAAACNGGGGGGGGGGGGGGGGCTAACAGGGGATCATTTTTGTTTAAAATGTATAAATATCCCCTTAAATGAAATGCACCAAATACATAATTAACAATCTCATATTCTTAATAACAATAACAATTATTTATTACAGTTATTAACATAGTATTATTAGTTTCATTAATTTGGTGTTATTAGTTTTATTAATATGGTATTATTAATTTTATTAATCTGGTATTATTCATAAAAATAAACAAATAAATAAATGTATTGTCAAAAAAGCAATAGAAACTGCGTAGGACCACGTGGAGGACAATAAACTAATTTGCTCTCCGGAAGCAAGCAAGGGACCATCCCATCAATTCCGATCAAGGGCCCTGCGGCAGAGGCGGATTGAAAAATTTCCGTAAAAATTCCTAGATAAGATAAGAAGTTATCTACGAGTTATAATACTAATAGAATATCAATATGTTTGTATTTTAACACAAACATTTATTTGACATGTACGAATTATTATCGAACTATAGATTATTCTGAATATAGTGTTTATAAATCATAAGAATTGAACTAACACTAAATTCACGATTTACTGTTCCAATAAACGCGCCCCTAGACAAAAGCCTGGAGAACCTGTATAAGAAATCCACCTCTACCCNCAAAGCCTAGAGAACCTGTATAAGAAATCCACCTCTACCCGAAGGAAAAACGGAGAAAAACCCGGGCCAGGATGGGGCTACAGAATTAATGTACACAACCGTGCCAAAGTTGAGTACACATAAAACTAAATTAATATGAATCATAAGACACAACACAATCATGCAAGAAAATAGATTTTAAAATTGTTATAAGTTATTTTAAAAATAGTACAGCAATGGAATGATAAAATACAAGACGGCTTTAACTTTTATTTAAACCAATAAATACATTGTAGAAGCACTGGTGCAGGAGGTACATTTTAACCTCGGATTTGAAGAGATTCAATTTAATATCTTTTATATTTTTGGACAGGGAATTATATAGAACGATTTCCGAATGATAAGGTCCGTTTTGCCAAAGAGTGGATGATACTTTAGGTCGATGAATATTATTATTATGGCGAGTATTGTGTTCGTGAACAAGACTGTTACGTATGAAGCAAGGGTGGCACCTCAGTAATTAGGTCTTAACAAACACGACCGTTTCATAAATATAAATGCCGAGAAGTGTTAAGATATTTAATTCCTTGAATAAAGGTTTACAAGAGTTTCGGAGGTGAGATTTACAAATTATCCGAACTATCCTCTTCTGAATTCTGAAAGTTTGAATGCTGTGACCGGAATTGCCCCAGAAGGTAATGCTGTAACGTAAATGGGAGTAAACGTTTACAAAATATACGCAACGGGAAAAATGTGGACTAACTACGTTAACTAAGATTCGTAATGCGTGACACAATTTTGTTATTTGCGAATTAAAATTGTCAACATGATAATTCCATTTGAGGTTGTCTTGAATATCGAGACCTAAGAATTTTGTATTCGTAACGTATTTTTCAATTGTGTTCCGTTTAAAGAAAGAGAAACACTACAATAAAGGTAGGAACTAAATACAACAACTGAATCACAAAAACTCGAGGAAGTAAAATAATTAGGAAGATTAAACTGAAAAAATACGGAGAGCACATTCACTACCGTAGCTAACGCTAAGAGGTAGCTAGCCAATAACAGTTATTAATATGCTAACACTTTTACTCCACGAGATCTTTAGAATCTTTGAAGAGGGTTTGTGTCGTGTTTCAGCCAAGCGCGGATACAAGGGGGAGGTCATGGGGGTCACGACCCCACCAAAAACATCTTTATACTTTTACTCGCGGAAAAGCGTTTGAGATTTTCAAAAAGGTTGACGCATTTGAACGATTTTTAATCAGTAATTAGTTCTACAGTACTCTTCTAGAAAAACTGAGCAACACCCAGCGTGACCATTTTTTGCATCTTTAATTATAATAAATGTTTTTATAAGTCTGTACCTGCCCCTGGTTTCAGCGCACTTATTGCAGTGATTATTTGTATCTTTGCCGTAAGAGGTCACTTGTCCACCACCCGCCCACAAACCTGGCTACGTCCTTGGAAAGTACGACATAATTTAGTGTACACACATGTACCACGTATAAAATATAATATTTTTTAAAGATAGTTTAAATTATTTCTTTCAATACGACACATCCCAGTGGTGATCCGGAAACACCTTTGTCAAATTTACACTCTTCATTCAAATGTTGCGATCAGAGACATCTAAGTTAAATGCTCAAAACAAGGAACGAAAATATTTTGGAAAGGATTTACTCTTTACTACCCAAAATATTATCTTTAGTCGATGCATTTTACCGCACATGTTCAATAGCATACTTATGATCTGGATCTTGACCACTTAATATAATTGAAATAGTCTCGTGAGGACTAAGTCAATAAAAGCAATTTCTTAATAACTCGCCAGACCAAGTCCTCACAATACTATTTCAATTTAATAGTATATCTTTATCTACCTTTCCTATTAATGCTTTCTCATAGCCATTTAGGTCGGCTACTTCCCGCTAAATATCCACAGATCATGCACATGATCTTCCTCGCGAAACATTCCCTCAATTAATACCGGAATTAAATTCGATCACTAAATTAATTTCGCCGCGGGACTTCGTTGTGAACTACATGGACGCTTTCGTCTCTTTTTCGACGCTCGTCTAATCGACCCCGTTTCAGGTCCAGACCACCTCGACGGAACCAAATTATTTACGGTCAATTAAATTTTGATTTCTAAAAGGTATCTTTTCATAATTATTTTCTTTCTTGTGTCCTCGTCTTGAACAAATTAATAAAAATTAGGTCTCGTGGCAAAGTTTCTGGACAGTGGACGCGTCCTCTTACATTTAAACAAATCTAATACTTTCTCAAAAAAGTTTAAATTTCAAATTCAATTAACACTAAGCTCAAACGATACACTAGGAAGCTCACGCTTGTGTCCTGAAAGCAACGGAAGTGACAGAGTATATAATCATATGACTTACATACAAATAAACCCGGGCGTCCTATGTACCGGTTGCAAGAGGGGGAAAACGAAGTGAGGTGTCTCTGTCTCTCTCGCACATCGACTTGGGTGGGGGAACTCGATTCCTCTCTCTGACTGCTGCTCACGAGTCATTGCGCAGTAATACTTTACCCCCTCCAAGCGGGTGTGCGAGAGAAAGGATGTCACCACACAGTATGTTATGTCGTTCAACCCACAGCAGAGACCGCCGGGTCCATTTATGAGTATGTCTAGGAACCCTTAACCCTTCTTCAGCGCTCAAAGCAGTTGTGTTCGTGTGGATCCTGCAATTTGCAAGCGTATATTAGAGTATTACAAAGTAATGATTGAAAATGAGAATTTCGCTTCGACGATTCGCCGAAAATATCCGCAGGAAAAGGACGAACAGAAATCGCGAGGAGACACCGGAGCTTTCGAAAACGTTTCAGCGAGTGTCTCTACGTATTCTCGCTCGCTGCCACCCACGTCAAAACAAGACATCACGTGACTGTTCAAAATCACCGATGCGGATATTTAACTGAGGTGTGACCCCCCCCCCCCTTTTATTTCAAGTATTGATTTGGAAGTTTGAAGTTAATTGGGACAAAAATATCCCCATTTCACTGTATTGCCAACCCAGTCTGATGGAAAAAATCTCTATTTGTTAACCGAGTATGTTTCTCGAACTATTACGATCGATTTACTTTTTATTTAGGATATCAAGAACATTAGACGGATAGGATTTTTTGTGTAATTGAATATTTTCCACTTATTCCTTGCCTCCGTTCAAAAATAATCCCAATGCGAGAGCGTTTGAGAGTTTAATAGAACAACTTGAGCACTTTAAATTAGTAGATTTATAGTAAACGAGTTCGGAGTTTTCTCACGAGTCTTAGCTTTTGCACTTTTATCTGTTTTTGAATGTACAGGGGCCACTTCAATTCATACGGTCTCTGTTCGAGTAGTCAAGTCAAGCAGAGTGCAAAACCAACAAAAAGCTTCATTTTTGAGTTATCAAATTGTCGTATTAAACCGACGATATGATATATACCCGATTATATACGTGGAAAATAGCGTGCACGTCTTCAATGAGACCTTTAATGGAATACGATACTATTTGCTGGGATCCGTATCGCATTGGACAGATGGGATCGTTAGACATTGTGCAAAGAGCCGCTGCTAAGTTTTCAAGGCGCACTCAGAGGTAAAGAGACGAATTTTAAAACCGACTTCCCTCGGCCGTAACGAAATTCAAGGAAGAAAGCGAAGAGCAGATACAGGAAAATTCTCTTTCGTTAACAGAACGATAGTTTCCTGGAGCGAGTTTCCTGCTGGAATAGCGCTGCAGATTTTGCCTCCCAATCTGCGTAGTTTTAAAAGTTAAATTAGGAACGGCCTACAATGAAGATTACGAACCTTCGTGATGATTAGGTTTTGAAATAGTTTATGTTTTGTAATCGTTCTTGTTTCTTTTTCTGTACGTTTCTTTTAAATTGTACTTTTGTCGTTAATACGTGGATGGATTCAGACTGGCAGTGGGACATTTTTTCCAAAGCTGTACAATAAATATCATTATTAAACCGCTATAAATGTTCGTTCGTTTTCGTATTAGCTCGCAACGCCGCATTACGTGTTTAGAGTGCGCGCGCCGCCGCTCCGAGGCCCGACGACGACGTGAAGAGATATAGATTAGAGGAATTCACGTGAGCGCATTCGATGAAAAGCGACGAAAACCCGCCGGAGGAGCTGATTAATTAAAGAGCGTTCGCGATGTGTCTCGGAGTTTTGCGGGCCGCACTTTTGAAGCCGAAATAAAGAGAAGGAAGGCATGAGGAGCGGGTTAACACGCGACAGCGGCTTTCAGCGCGCAAACGAGCCCCATTGAAGGAGCCCTCTGCCACACAATCGCCGCTGATGAGTCCGACCCTCGCTCTGTCGCTCGCAGTCCAAACGTTATTCCCGTGGCGCGGAATCGAGCTGTTTTGCTATGTTTACGCGCTCCTTTAGCGGATTCTTCCGGCATCGAGGCGACGACGTCGGTCGCCGCGGAGTTTGGCAGCATTCAACCTCGGATGTCCGGTTTTCCTTCGGGTAGAGGCGGATTTCTTATACAGGTTCTCTAGGCTTCGTCTAGGGGCGTGTTTATTGTAACAATAAATCGTGAATTTGGTGTTTTTTCAACTCTTATGATTTTTAAACACTATACTCAGAATAATCTATAGTTCGATAATAACTTGTACATGTAAATTTACAAACATATTTGCGTTAAATTACAAACATATTGACATTATATATGTATTATAACTCGCAGCTAACTTTTTGTCTTATCTAGGAACTTTTGCTGAAATTTTTGAATCCGCCTCTGCCTTAGGATCATTGATCAGAATAGATGGGATGGTCCCTTGCTTGCTTCCGGAGAGTAAATTAGTTTATTGTCCTCCACGTGGTCATACGGTAGTTTGTACTGCTATTTTGACAATAAATTTATTATTATCTCTATAAAAAAGATTATCCCCAGGGGTAATGGGGGGAGGGGGAGGAATATAGATAAATGAAAACCATGGTTAATCGTGACACTTTATTTAATGAATTATGTACATAAACATGCATACATATGTATGAAGAATGTCACGTTATCACGGGTTGAAATATGAAGTAATCAGTCTTCGTTTCTTGCAGTTTGAAATGATTTTCCTTACTTTATTTTTAATATTTCTCAAATTCATTACGTCCTGGAAGTCAAAATTTTATTGGTATCCGAGGGTCTCTGTCTCTAAGTTTCGAGGAACCTACGTACAACTGTGAAAATAGCAGGAAGTAGTTGTATTTATATAGGATAATACATTTATTGCCACAAAAGCAGTACAAATTGCCTATGACGACGTGAAGGACAATTAATTAATTTACTGTATAGTAGAAATTGTAGTTGAAATTCTTTTCTTCGTCGGAGGAGTGAGCACCACGGTTAATCGCCAACACGGTTAATCAAGTTTCCACTGTATTATCACATCATTGTGAAAGAAACAAAAGTCGTGTAGGTAGTCAGTGAGAGATCTAGACCATAATCAAGGTGGGCGGCTAACCGGGGAGCATTTTTGTTTAAAACTCAAATTACAACTCAAATTTTATAAATATTATATTTCAATAAAATGCGTCAAATAAATAATTAAGAAACTGGTATTATTATTAATAACAATAACAATTATTTATTAAAGTTATTAATATTCTATTATTAATTTTATTAATATGCATTATTAATAATAACAGTAACACTTATATTATTAATAACAATAATAATTATAACTAATAACAATTATTAATCTGGTAACACTTGTAATGGTATGTCATTTATCAACATTAATTTCATCTGTTAAGAGTTCACGTTCAATTGGGGGTGGGGGCTTTAGCCCAATTTCCCCCCACCCCATAGATCCGCCACTGCATGTAGAATATAGAAAATATTGGAATCATTTTTAAAAAATTGAAAGGAAAATGTTGACAAAAATGTCCATTTTGATGGTCCGTGATTCCGAAAAGGCGGATTTTTGTATAACGTCCGTCCGTGTGCAGCGATTTTGTCGAATGGGATGAATAAATTGAATCCAAACTTCGTGTGTCGTCGATACACGTGCTCTAATTATTTTCACTTTAATACAAAGGCTACCTCACACGAAGGTCGAAGAACTTTTTACAATGTTTCTCAAAATCGGATCCAATTATTTCGCTAACATTTTTGATACGCAAAATATTATTAGAACACATTACATACACATTTGCGGTATTCCGTTTGAAAGTTTGGTGTAGACGCAGTAAAATAATTTCCGTCAGCTGCACTTCCATACTAATGCATTAGTAGAATCTTGCATATTATTTAGCTGTGTACATTGACCGAGCAGGGATAGAATACCTTTTTGATAAACTGAAATGAAAGATATGATACCAATAAAATACATGAAACGCACTGTAGGCATAAAAAATATTGACGTAACACTTTTACGATATTTGTAAGTGAGGAATTGCTAAACGTCTTAAAATAATATTCTTAATATTTATTTTACTTTCTCAAAACGGTAATAAAGTTCTTCTAGTGACGTTGAGCCCCCAAAAATGTTAGTTTTAATTTATTACTTTTGTCATTTGCGTAGCTCATAGACACGAGAAAAAACTCCATCGCGGAACTTGAACGGAAATATCCATTTTTGTCGTCCCTGATTCCGAAAAAAAAATTTCTCTTATATAACTTCCGAGACCGACAAGAAAACGTAGTGTTTTATTTTATTATATTTTCACACGCGATTTATTTTTATTCGGCAGAAATTTAGGTTTCCAATAAGCAAAGAAATGTCTTTTTGACTTAATTACCAATTTATATAAAATACGGATTGTCTCTTTGCTTTGGTTTGCGTGAATAATATTGTAATACTATTAGGATAATATTACAAATCATAATTAATTTATTGGCTAAAATGACAAATAATTTAAATGATTAAAATATAGAAACCAGTGCCAAAAATAACCCTACTCTTTCTAGAACATTTTATTGTCACTCAATAGTGCAGACTGACAAACGCATATGCAAAAGTAGGTGCAATGATTTTGTTTTTTATTCGAAGGGGGTGAGGGGGGCAATGCGATGACATGATTTTCCTTTGGGCCGAGAAATGCTTTTGCTTTTGCTTTTGCTTTTGCTTCCGGAGAGTAAATTAATTTATTACGAATTTATTTAATTGATTCAACTTAACGACTTTTTTCTTTTTCTTATCTTTTTCCATGTAAATATCTAATACATTTGTGGATGTGAATTGAGTCTGACGAAGACTCCAGTTCGAGTCGAAACGTTGTAAGAAATTCTGAAAAATTGAAAATGGTCAAGTTGAATCGATTAAGTACATTAGTAAACGTAAATAAGTAACAAACTAATTAACTCCCCGGAAGCAAAATTCATGTATCTCTTGTCCTAAAGATTCTCCAAAGAATTGGAAAAGATCTCTGAATTTAAAGGTGAGCAAAAAAAACCCATTAATTCTTTGACGCTTCATGTGCATTTTTCTACTCCACGATGTAAAAAGTGATCTTATCTCAAAATTTGAATCCCTTTTTAGTTGTGAATTGTCCTTTAAATTAATTTATTGCCCTCCACGTCGTCATACGCAGTTTGCAGCTGCCGTTTTCTCGGTAATATATTACTTATTTCTGTTCCGAGAACAATATTTGTTCCATAATGCCATGCTCATCACGTAATACCGTGAAAAAAGCTTTTAGTGTAATTTGTGCAAAACTAATGTCAATATGAAATTCTTTTTAGACTCGCGTGTAGTATATAATTGTTCAGTGTGGTTACTTTCCTCTGAAAATATTGAGACATTATTTTAAGGGAGTATGATCGATGAGAATTCAGCGGCTCTGCGAAATTGTTACTGAAGTATTTGTGAACACTTTTTAACATTTTAATTCGTTTACGAAAAAGTTAATTTCTCTATTTGGGTCCTCAGAGAACATTATTGGAGTGTGCGTTAAATGATAGGATAAGTGACGAAAAGAGTCAACCACAAAGCTTATTAGCTTCTTCTTTCAAAATATGCATATCTGACCCGTCCAAAATACTGATTGCCGCGCCGCTAGTTATCCTCTGACACAAATTTCGATTATGTCAACCGAATATATTACAGTTCATCCGTCACGAAAACGCTTCCCGGAGATCGATACAGGAAAAGATTCGGAGAAGTAATTTGGCGCATTATTCGCTTACACATCCATACAAATGCTCTAACGACCCCAAATGAAGCTCTAATAGTTTCTAGAGTCCCCCAAACAGGATAATCCCCGATCCGTCCCCCCCTCATTTTCCGTCGGGAGATTGTACGCCCTGTCCCTCGCATAACGGGATGCGTTGACCCACACGATCATCTCTCTCCTCCTCCTCCCCCTTCGCGATTATACTCCAACTCATATTTCTTTGCTTCGAGAAACTTAAATTCGAAAAGAAAAAAAAATTCATGAAAAACACTGCGTTTATTAGTTTATTGTATATAAATCGCAGTAAATTAATTTGTTGTCCTCAACGTGGTCTTAGGCAGTTTGTAATAACTAACAATAAATTATTTACTTGTTGTCAGTCTAATTGACTTCATGTTGGTACAGAGTTTGCACTTTTACTTCGCCATCGTCCCTAAGAGTAATGATATTTGCACCTCGAGTTATGTTGGCAGGACATTCGGATTTCTGAAATCTTTAAATCATCGCCAACCTCCGTCACCAATTCGATACACTTGCTCTTATGACGCTGTTCTGTTCTTTGTGCATCGAGCGTTCGGAACGAACATTACCTCGTGTCTTTGTTTGTTGTGTTATAAACATTAATTTTTATAGCAAATAGTCGCTTTTATGACCACTATAAATATTTATTTGGATATTAGTTGAATTCGTAGAAGTTGACAATTCGTGTGAGGCAGCCATATTGCATAGCGAAGTTACACGACTTGAAGTATATGTAGAGTCCACCACCATCCGCTCCCTCGACGTAGATACAAGAGGGAATAAATAACGCGGTATCGTCGCATTGGAGATTGGCGGGTAATCTCTTTGCGCGAGACGGAAGTTCCGGCGCCCAGCGGGCTGTGTGCGGATTAGCTGCGTTAATTCGCTGCGAGGCGGCCGCAATATAAGCCATTAGGCGCTCTATTCACGCTTCCGTAATTGGCCGCGGCGGTCCCGAGCGCTCGGGGGCGCGTCGTTGCAAATTGACACCTCCCCCACCCCCGGCGAGCGGATGCGGCGCGCGAGAGCGAGGGAACGAGCGCCCCGGCGCGGCGGAATCGAAGAACGCAATGAGGTTAACGTGCAACACCCCTCTCGCATGTCGAGATACATGCTGTCACGTTAGAACATTCCACGGAAATGGGGAGCGAGAATCACCAGGGATTGACGTATAAGCGACGTATATTTCATTTCCACTTGTAAATGGGAAATGTTGCGTGTTATTGAAGCCTATTGATACGTGGAGCGATAGGAGGTAGAGCTATTGTTAGCTAGGTTTACCTACAACTTGGCCCACTTGGAGGGGTTAGTAGGAGTGATTAGTAATAGTTATTGATGCTAGGAGGAGGTGGATAGAAGGAAGGTACGCTTTTCAGTAGTCACACCTATATGAACTGGGGCTACAAATTTTTTTTGGCCCGGCCGGGAATTGAACCCGGGATGATTCGTGATGATTGGTGACGTCGTGACCTACCAAATAGTCTTTACACTTACTTGCGAAAATAAAAATCAAGTACACGAGGTCTAAACTTCCACATGTCTTAAGGCTCAGTTAAGACGGAACACATCCACACTCGATCGCACACCTTAACCTTACACATTTTCTTAAGGAATTTTAAAGTTTTTAATATACATTTTTTAATTTTGGTCATAGAGCAATTGTAGGTTATACAAATGCAGCAAAGTGAGGCTGAAATTTAATTCCGTTACTCAAAGCGTGGTTTGTTGAAAATTTAACAGAAGTTCTAAGTTGAGCGTTAAAATTTAACGTAATATTTTAAATGTAAAATCTTCAGATAGTAAAACACCCAATGGTCATCATAACATAGATACAGTATAGTACTCGTAGAGTAGGTCGAGGTGAGGAGCTAAATAAAATCAAAAGTAATATGTATTGTATTAATGGCTCTAATGACCTCGACGAGTCCTAAAGCCCCCCCCCCCAAAAAAAAAATTGTATTGTATTTTTTGTTTGTTTGTGTTTGAAGAGAAAATGTTCTTGCGTGTGGTGAATGATCACCTTCTTGAACATTAACTTATTGTAATTTCATCAGAGTGGGATGAACGTTTACCCCGATAAATATATTTTCCTGTGAAAACACGAAACGCATATACATCAAGATCGCCAACTACTATCTCATTTTTTATTATAGACCCCGGCCTTCTAATTGCTGTAGTAGTACAAAAAAATCGCATAAAAACGCAGTTACCACCACTGGAATTGTAATTTTGTTTTGCATATAAAAAAGTGAAAATTTTGGTTTTATGAATGAATATTAATTTGTTAAAACCTGAAATGTTTCAAAAAGCGTGATATTTTCACGGTTTTTGCCGATACATCGACTTTATAATTGTTTACGAAATAAGCTAAGAATGACAAAAATAATTCTTATTCACCGAAGATTACTGCTTTAGTTGTGACAATATTTATTAATTTCAAGCTTCTACATGAAACATAATGTGTTATTAATTTTGTTCGTAAACACCGCTAAAAACGACCAGACACGTTATTCAGGAAGAAAATTTATTCTGTCGCACTCCGATCACATTACAATTAAATGCAAACGTTTAAAATTATTAGCTCAGCCTCCATCACGTGATAAATAAAATCATGTTTTGAATATTCGGCCAGTGGAACCTTTGTCACGCGCTTTGTTGCCGATGCCATATTGAAAAAAAAAAAATTCATTCATAAAACCAATTTTTTTTGTGTATATGCAAAACTAAATTACAAATCCAATTTTTACTGTATTTTTCTGTGAATTGTTTGTACTCTCCACAGCTATTAGGAGATGTCAGGGGTCTATAATAAAAAATTCGATAGTAAATAACAGTATTTTCTTCTACAGGAGTTGTAACGTCGGTGCCAAGGCATTCTATCAATTTGTGAAATATTAATATTTCTTTGCATTTCCGAAGCCGGATGCTGTTAAGAAGCTTATTGAAAGTGGCCGGTCGGCGCTAAGACGGAAGTGCGACGAACTTGGGACCAACCCTAAACCTGTTCAGTTATTGAGGTATTGTTTGAAAGGACACCTTTCACTTTTAAGGAAGGTACAAGTGTATTCGGAGAATGCGGCCTGCGACGTTGACCCAGCTATGTCCACTGGAATTTAGTTGTATCTAAAGAAAAGAAGAATTCTACGAAGTAATGAATGAAGTACGTTGCCGAATATAAAACACTCTGAAAAAGGTGCTTGCGAGCGGCTAGGTGACGCCCATGGCGGTTCGTCTTCACGGCGCAGTCTCTGCGTTCTTAGAATTCAAAGGGGTGGACAAGAAGGATACTGGCAAGGTGTGGTGGCGAAGGCATTGTTATTTGCGGATCACGTGACTTTTGCTACTGTATATATTGGGAGGAGTGAAGATCCTCAGAGTCTCTTTACGCGGGGAAGTAGAAGACCGCCGGCACGGGAGAAGTTTCCGGGCTAGTCTAGGTTGGGGAGACCAGATGTTCGTTAGGCTGCTGCGGTAGTCTTAATGACGTCATTACTAGTTGTATCAGTTAGTTGTTGGGGAAAACAACTTATAATTTTGAAGGTTCAGATAACCTGAGGGTTTTTACTATTTGTTTTTTTAAAACTAAATTCATCCTAGTGTAATTAACGCTTTCCGATAGCATTACTTGTGTAATAACAGAGTATTAAATGTATTAATGATTTTGGGAGTTTGTCTCCATTTGTAAATTCAGATTACTGTTTAATTTGTATTAAATCATTATTTATTGTTATTACACGTGTGTTTTTTATTGCCTGGGAAGCTTGGCTGGTGGCAGCGACGAGAACTACCATAGGGATTGTGGTATTTATGTGGATCCCGCTTCTACAAAAAAATACTAACATCGCATCAGGGCTTGAGGTGTGATGTTACAGAGTTCATTCACACTATAGATTTTGAATTCAATATCAGTCCATGAGAAGGAGGGTGGGAGCAGAAGTGGAGAGGGGATAGAAGTTGCAAAATGACTTAATCTTTACTTTTTTGTGTCGCATTCGCGGAATGGAATCACTGAATTCTAGAGTAAACGTAATTTCGTGTCCATGGCGCGTATCACCTTTTTCGATTTACATGTCGTTGGGCGCTTGTTGGGTGCCCTGATGCATTTTTTTTGTGTCCTTGAGAACACTTGGTTTCAAATTTCGTGGTATTCCGCAATCTTGACAATCTCACATCGTTCTGAGGTATTGATCTGAACTGAATCTAGTCATTAATCTAGGTCAAAGTACAAGATGTTCGATCGTTTACCGACATTTCACGGGAAGGACAGACACCCCGTATTGAGCAATAACAGATCGTACGTTTCGACGATGCGTGATAAGACAAATTTCTGACTACGCGTACCGCGTCGCCCGCTGTCAAAACAAGAGTAAAAGAAAAGAAAAAAATCAGGAAAATCAGTTACTGGAAGACAATAACACGGAAGGTAACAAAACTGTTAATAATTTTAGAAATAAGTTAAACAAAATGTTAACTTTATTAGTTGATTTGTTTTTCCAATGAGCGGATGAGGAATATGAGGAGATGTAAACGTCGTTTATCCGGAGGACTATTTGAGAGAGATACAGACAGAGATCCGCTGAGTCGATAATTTAGAGAAAACTCTGTGCCGTAGAGAGAAAGCTTCGCTCGCATTCTCAATTAAAATAAAGATCAAACCTCATAACTCAACTAAGATATGCGACACCAGCGACCCCAAGGGCGTATGCACCACCGGCCATCGACTAAATCCTAAAAGCATCTCGAGCAAAATGTTTAATAACCTTCAATTCACTCTTTAGGTTTCTTTAGATTCATCACGATCCGACTGGCGGTCCCGCGAGACTTCTTTGTACATTTTACATCAAAGTTTTCATCTCAACTTTGTATTATAAATTTATAATAATTAATTGCAATGTTCGGTGAGAGAAAATAGAAAACTGTATTCAGAATTCCCCCGTCTTACATTACAATGTGAAACCATTTTATTAGAATAGTGAATATTAGAAAAAAATAAACATTCCTTTTAATTTTCGTGCTTGAAATAACACAAAATTGATTAGAATGAAAATATTGCATTACAAGTAAATAAATCGATATATTTGTTTTATTCTATGTGCAACATTTCCCGTGTCGCCCCGAATGATCGAATGTGTATAGAAAATGCCCTGACGACTAAGGTAAATTGGACAGAGCTGATCACGATAATATATGGAGTGGGTTGTGAAATTTACATCTAAAAAAATAACCTTTTTCTCTAAACTCGACTAACCGTTTTCCTCTCGACGCACGAGAATTGCCGTGACGTGGCGAAAATTAGGAAATAAATTAACATTTTTTAACGGATAACAGGTATCTCACCCTCACATTGTGATCAGGTGTTTCAAAGAACAACCCCTCACGTGATGACAGAGTTTGATTGATTGACGTGACACTGCACCTGATGTCGTGTGGCGTTGTCTCGCTTAGAGGCCTGGCGATAAGAAGAGGGAGGTCTCGGATAATAGATCGATCAAGTCTCGGCAAAATTATCGCTTAATCACTCTGTCACACTGTGGTCTAGAAACGATGGAAAGCGGTCAAAATCGATTATCCTCTTTTTATCCGCTAAAACTTAATACTGAGGATGTTTTATAAACTTCGAGGATTCATAACGCCAAAGAAAACCGCGCGCGAAGTTGAGCTACGTGAAGATATGACGTTCCGAAAACACGAATATTAGGAAATAAATTTACATTTTTTAACGGATAACAGGTATCTCTTAATATTTTAGTTCGATAATTTTTTAAATACAAACCTATTAAATTAATATTGCAACACATTGATACAGCTTTTGTATATTTCTAGGGGTTTTTCTTTCGCTTCTACTTTAATTTACGTAAAGTTCATATTTACGAAGGATGTATTTATTGAAGAGGTAACTCGTTGAATTTGGCATCACCTCCACAAACTTCGCGAAACACGTCGGCGCTTAGCGATTATAATAATCGTAAACAAATAAATAAATTTATTTCAAACAAATTACAAACTGGACGACCACATGGAGGACAATAAACTAATTTAGTTTATAACAAGTTTATTACTCGAGTATTTGGCCATATTGCAGCTTAAGGTAAGAGTTAATTTCTAAAAAAAATTCTATAAAATCCTAGTAATAAGCTTAAACTCAAACGGCTAGGAATATACTGTAGTTAATCACAATTTTCCATAGTTTGTAAAGAAAATATTTGGTAATAAAACCTCCCTATCTATCCACCTAACATTGGTGACATCTACGCGTAATGAAATGCCGTTATGAGCATATTGCTTTTAATAATGTGTGATTTTTCGTTTTGGAGAAACGGATACAAAATTAACTCGTTTACATCGTTTCAGGTAACTGAACAAATTTTAATAAAAATCCATCCTCTACTACATATATGCACACCGGATACAAACAAACTTTATATATATATATATATNATATATATATATATACATACACACTTACATATCAGTGTGGGTTCTTAGAGAACAAAGAAAAATGCCTTTGCAAACGTCAGGAATGTATTGCGAATGTATTATAATGTCGGAAGATGTAAACTCTTTTCAAATTGGAACGAAATGCGGAGTATGAAAAAGGACAGAGTCTTCTTTTCGTTTTGAATCCAAAACAGTCGAACACGTCGCTTGTCCACGCATGGAGAAAAAACAGAGTACGGACGACGCGGAGGATAATGGGGAACATACGACAGACACGGGGCAAAGATGCTGTGGAGAGACAGACATCCCGGGGCCTCGTCTTTTGTGCTCCTTTTTATTCGTCGACTGAATGCGGTTTGTAGGAGGTAGACTTAACCAGATTATTTGTGTCTAAAGGCACGACCGCCCGCGTAGCGCCCGCGAGAGGGCTCGAGTGCCCACCGGCCCCGACGTAGCCCCCGGCGACTTCCTTCCGTCACGTGACCCACACTCTTCGGGAGATCCCTTCTCCCATCGCGCGAAGAGGGGCGGGAGGGGGAGGGGGAGGTGCAGACTACGGAATAATGATCTCGCTCGCGCAGGTTAAACAAAAGTTGACACTCCACGTCCAGGACACAGTTTTCTTTAATGGTCGCTGCGCGCACGCCGTTAGGAACGAGGACGTCCTCCACTCGGGGAATCCCCCGCCGCGCGTCGCCTCCTGCGTCGCTGACTGCCCGGCAGCGCGTCGCCCGTCCTTCCCCACACTGTGGAGGGCGCGCTCTTTCTGGTTGGCGTCGCGCGCACAATGCGAGACGCGGGCTTAGGGCCACCATTATATCCGCGGGACGCGGCATCTCCACTCCTCGCTCGAACGCAGGGCGGGGCGGGGAAGAGCAGGGCGTGGGCGTCGGCGCGGCGTCAGCGACCGCCCTTCCACCCTCCTCGCCCATCGACGTTGAAAGGTACACGGCAGGGGGCGCCTCCGACGCTCACCCTCTCTCTCCCACACACACCACCACCGGGGGTGTGGGAGGGGGGATTGGAAGTGGGGGGAGAGCGAAGTACGACAACAGTAACAGAGTCGTGACGACAGCATTCGTGTCCATGAACAATGTCAATCCTCAACACAGGTGGAAGCGAGAAGGAAGTGTTTATTCTGCAGGAGAACATTGGATGAGTGCTGACGACGATGGAGAAGACCGGGGGTGTCGCGCGTCATCGTCATCCCCCTTGAGGCTGCGCGCGCGTTAACGTCCCTTCCCGACCTCCGCTACTCAACCGCTCTGAACAATCAGCTCTGAAATCATCGCGTCTTAATGCGAAGCGCTCGTCCATCGCTTCGACGTCGCAATTAGTGCATTCATTCATGACGTCAATGGAGGTCGCTATCTATTTTACTTCTCTAACTATTCGTATGAGCCATTTATATATGGACTACGTTCATATCAACTGGGTTTTCATTTCTTCTTTTCCTTCATTCTTTCTCTATGCTTCTCTTTTCTTTCCTCCGTCCATTTTGCACCCGTCTTTTTCTTAGGCTTTTCCCCTTTGCAATTTTTTCCCAAAGATTATTCTTGTTGTATATCCTCTGTACTAATATGAAGTTCTTCCATATCTTTGTCGTCTCCTTAAACCAGGTATTGTCAATTCTCAACTTTCCAAAATAATTAAACAATTTTCTATCAGTATTTTGTCACCTATTCTTTGGAGGTGTCCATTAAAGGCAATTCTCCTTTTCCTAATTGTCTCTGTAAATTTGTTCAATGCGTGAATTAATTTTTTTTGTTCTGACATTGCGTGTACTCTTCTGCATTGGACCCAGGATTTTCTCTGTTGTTTTCTACATTTATATTTATTGTCTTTTTTATGTACTGTTATTATTATTTGTATCTTTTCTATCCTGTGTACATTGTATTCAAGACCTGATGATGATGATAATTGGCTTTTGCTTTTGGCCCGGATGAATTATGTAAATGAAGAAGTATGGAAGTTATCTATTGTAACAATAAATCGTGAATTTAGTGTTATTTCAATTTTTAAGCACTATACTCAGAATAATCTATAGTTCGATAATAACTTACATGTAATTTTTTGCTTAAAATTACAAACATATTGACATTCTATTAGTATTATAACTCGCAGCTAACTTTTTATCTTATCTAGGAATTTTTGCTGAATTTTTTGAATCCGCCTCTGCCTTAGGGCCCTTGATCGGAATTGATGGGATGGTCCCTTGCTTGCTTCCGGAGAGTAAATTAGTTTTTTTTTCCCTCCACGTGGTCATACGCAGTTTGTACTGTTTTTTGACAATAAATTTATTATTATAAATTTATTATTATCAACAGATCTACAAGTATATTTTTCCTTTGTATGATCACACGACGTACAAAACGAATAGAATATGTTATAACAATAAATAAAGAACAGAAAATTGATTAATAATTAACACATTGTAATAAAATTAAATAAAAATAGTAAAATATTTGTCTCAGAATATGTTTCATTAGGTTAGACTGGGTAACTATTAATTTGAGTATAGAAAAAGCAAATACATGGTATCTTATCACTTCATCTAATTTTTGTGGGGTGCCTCTTTATAAATATCACATTTTCACTCGCCATTCTTAACTAATTGCAAAAAAATGAGATATTTTCTCGACTTTTGAAAAATCATAATTTTTCATTTGAACATTTCACTATTTTAGTCCGCGTGGTGAAACAAGAGTAACGCGGTGTTGTCATATGTCTGCTGCAGGGGAGGGGGAAGCCCAGCGTAGCTCCAAGCGTTTCGGACGGTATGCCAAGGCACCCACACCGTTGCAGCTGGCGTATCAATTACTATCGGTCCTACAAATCGACTGATTTAGATGTTCGCATGCGAATGTAAAGACGAGCCCACGTGTCTCGCAATACTGACTTTTTCCTCCTCGGTTCTTACGCAGTCTTTAGACTCCTCCTTCATCACTTTTCTTTCGCTGAAAGCGCTATCGTAGAATTTAATATATTTCGTGCGTCAGAGCGACTAGGTTTAAGGACTCCCCACCCCCCCAAAAAAAATGTTTTAAATGGTAGGTCGAACCATTCTCTGTCAAGTGGCGATGATTTTTTAAACCCTTACGGCGCAAAATTTTGAATTATTTTTCTAAGCCATAGCAACGCAATGGCGTTAAGATTTTCGTACCTTACGGGGCATCTACAAGAGTAATTCACCTTAAACTGTGGAAAATACCGTTCTAACGGAAATGGCATCCGCATCACGTGGCAGTAGACAATGCGATTCTTGTCAAAGGAGGAGTCAAACGAGAGCTTAAATTAATTATCAAGTTTTAAAATAATTGTTCTTATTCAATGTAAAAGAATCAGTGGAATAAATTATTAATTAATAAGAACTACTTTGGTGAATATTTCCAAGTTTCGTGAATAATAGGCAACTTGTCTTCAGTGAACGCGCACATAATACCTTAAAGATCGAATTATGGAAAACTCATCGTTGGAAACTACGCTTTCCGTCCATCAACATTTCGCGATAGAGATTCGGAAAATAGAGTCGTTCGTTTACGACGGAGTCACAACAGCAGCGCATTCTATGTGAAGAGTCGTGGAAGCTGGTGGTTCACGCTTCGAGTACTTATTTGTTTGCTCATGCGATGAATAGAGCAGCAGTCGAGTGGAAAACGTATGCTCTATGGCTGGAGCACTCACTCGGATCAGCGTCGATGTGGATGTGAACCACTTACTCTGTTGTTCGCTTTTGTGTGTGGGGAGTCGTTAATGAACGTCTTCTATAGAAGGAAGCACTTTTACACAGAGCGGTCGGTGGTGCGGTGCTATTTGTTCATTATTATTCCCTCGTTATCTATGGTTTAGTTCCTTAATCACATTACGTTTTATAAAATCGTCTGTCTTAATGTTGGGAGCTGGTCTTCCATGGAAAGCTGGGTTTTATTGAAATCGAATTACAGACACTAGGGACTGCGGTCTATTGTAATAATAATGATAATAATAATAATTTATTAAACTGCAATTGATTAATGCTCGGTGGCAGATAGTAAAGAAGACGTAATACAAATATACATAATATGTTAATAACGGGTTTAATAACAAAACATCGCCCAAATATCTGTAAAATACAGTATGAATATAAAATACACGGTATAAAATTGTTAGAAAATTAGTTGCTGTAATATAATTAAAAGAAATTAATAACTGTAAAAAATAAAAGCAAAACAGGGTTGCAGTGAGCACTAATCCGCTGTTGTGATATTGTAATAATTTATCTTGAATTTAGTTATTTTCGTAGTTACGATTTATAAACTGTATTTTCCGAATAATCTATAGTTCGATAATAATACGTACTTGTGAAATAGCTTTTTTGTTTTATTAAATACCAATTTATTGGCATTTTGTTGATATTGTAACACGTATGTGCCTTTTTTTTTTAATTCTCATCTTAAGTGTATGCTGAACTGTTGAATCCGCTTCTGCCTTAGGGCCCTTGATCGGAATTGATGGGATGGTCCCTTGCTTGCTTCCGGAGAGTAATTGTTTTTTTTGTCTTCCACACTGCAACGCTGTTTGTAACTTTTGCTTTTTTGACAATTTTTTTGATTATTATTGTTATTATTAATAGACAAGCTTAGTATTAGCTATTTGTTGAGCTATTTTTAACTGCAGTAAAAAAAGTCATTAAAAACTGCAGTGGATGCACTTTGAGGGATTTGTTTATTCAATTTACCCATCTTCCTATGCTATTAGGAAATTTCCTAATTCGATCAATGTCTTCTTGTTGATGAGAGGTACAGTGTTAGTTTTTTTAAAAATCATTACTAAATATGTTCAATCAATAAAATTAATTATACTTCGTTATGATTCTTTTTTTTTCTTTCAGAAAATAAACTTAATTTGTTTGGGAACGAAATCTTAATCGCGCATCTAATTAATTATCTTCTTATGTCATTTGTGCATAATATTTACTTCACTGGGTATCGTACTCCTGATATGAATTCTAAAGAACTCACAATATAATTTACGTATATTTCAGGTCAGTCTCAACATTTCGGGGTCGGTTCAAAGTATTTCGGGCCGAGACGAATAATAAAGGCCGCGCCCCAAAAATTTTTTTTTTCGTCTCGAAGATGAAAATGTTTTTGATAAATTTCGGTCAGGTGAAAATGGTGACGAGCCGAGAATCGAACCTCGCTTTGATCGCAAGGGTGTTAACCACTACACCATCCGTTCGCCTTCCACAACTGTACACCATTTCCACCCAGACCTAAACCCCAGAAGACCTGAGACACATCCCCCGACAGGAGATAAGTGAACCAGGCGATACATAATGCTGTGAGCACTTTATTACCGGTTTCACACGTACCTACGTGTTATGGTTCGTTAAATACATATTTCTTCCGTGTACCCTTTCCACACGTGGAGAAGATGTGTGATAACTTTTCCACGTGAGGGGTACACGGGAGAAATATATGAAAATGTTTTTGTGTGTCGAAATGTAATGTGAAACATTGAAGAGTAGTGTTTACACGGAATTATGATAAGTCGTTTCCGAAATGGTAAACTGCTGCTTGCTGTGTAAGGTTTGAATTCGGTCCTTCTCCTCGACCAGCGTATGCATTCGTCGTTAAACACTGAAAAGAGCGCGTTACTTGAGCGAAAGAAGGAACGGCGTAGATCTGCGTTAAAAGCTCTCACCCGCGCCTTCGCAGCGTCCTTCGCGGTGGGTGTCATTATTTTTCAAAGTCCATTCATCCTCCCACTCGCAATTAACGCCGCACACGAAATGACAGTTGCCGCGATGTTTCTCGGATCTGTCCCATTCAATTTACGTCCGACTTCTTTTACAACCGCGCGTTTTATATGTTGTTCACCTTTCTATTTCTCTTCTGCTTTCGCGCCTCCCTCGCCTTCCCTTCCCGAACCCGCTCTCGCGTACTCGCAGCCCCCAAAACGCCGCTCTCCTGCGGTGCCTGAAAACATCGCTCGCAGAATAGACAGCAATTATTTTGTCACCATGGTAACAAATTCTCCCATTAAGCGCGGCGCATGTACGGGAGGCCGCGCCCCGTCGCTGGAGTCGTCGTCGTGTTGGGGGTGAATGCGGTTTCCGCGTGTTCAGACCCGAGTGGAAGGAGCTCGTCTCGTTTACAGAGGGTTGCACTGCGTCGGATGCGAGAAGAAGGTTGGGGGGAGGGACGGGGGTCGTTTTCCGAGGACGCTGGAAAAGAAAGTCGTCGAAGTGGAGCCGCGACATTTGAGCGGACGGCGCTGCGCTGCTGTCTTCCTCTTCTTCTTTTTTACTTGGATCGCGTATCCATTCAATTTGGAGTTGTTTTTTCTCGGAAGGCAAAATAATCGACAGACACTTTTTCTAGAGTTTCTTTCTCAATTTCAGCACGATTATTTATGGATTATTTAGGTGGGACCAGCAGTTCGAGTTAGTCAAATCACCGACATGTATAATTGTTTTCTTGATTATTTTAAAACAACAACAACAAGAATTATAATGAAGAGAAGAAAATACTTAATTTCTACCTATCAGTTAATAATATAGTACAAACAATATTTCGGAACTCGTTTGATTTGTTTGGAATGCACCAGAACACGTACAAACATGGCGACCGAGCGCTGATGTTTTGTGATTTATGCATCTCACCTCCGAAAAAGTAAAATATTTTTCTTAGATGTCCGATGTGATGTTAGATAAAAGTGATGTAAAAATTCTACGCAAAATTGATTACAAATTAAAGTAAACGTCCATCACTTTTGTGATTTAAAAGTTGGCCTTATTTTGTCAATAAGTGTTTTCTCCATAAGACGCAATGCATCACACCAATTATGATTGCAATTATTTCATTTAAATGACCGGTGAGTTATGTTTTCCAAGTTGAAATTACAAGAACATAAATAAATAAATAAATAAATTTATTGTCAAAAAAGCAGTACAAACTGCGTGTGACCACGTGGAGGACAATAAACTAATTCACTCTTCGGAAGCAAGCAAGAGACCTTCTTATGAATTCCGATCAAGTACCCTAAGGCAGAGGCGGATTGAAACATATCAGCAAAAATTCCTAGATAAGGTAAGAAGTTAGCTACGAGTTATAATACTAATAGAATATCAACATGTTTGTAATTAGACATACACAAAATTATTTTACATGTACGAATTATTATCGAACTATAGATAATTCTGAGTATAGTGTTTAAAAAATCATAAGAGTTGAAATAACACTAAATTCACGATTTATTGTTACAATAAATACGCCCCTAGACAAAAGCTTAGAGAACCTGTATAAGAAATCCGCCTCTATCCGAAGGAAAACCGGAGAAAAAAAACGTACAAAAGTTGAGTACACATAAAACTAAATTAATATAAATCGTAAGACACAACAGAATCATGCAGGAAAACTACAAAAAAATTCGTTTTACAATTTAGTATTATTATCAAACTATAAACCATCGGAAAATATGGTCGATAGATCGTAACTATTAAATAACACTAAATTCGGGAATAATTATTTCAACAGATGCCGCTCCTAGGCAAGAGCTTAGCTAGGACTCATAAAACATCCGCCTCTACCCGAAGGAAAACCGGAGAAAAGCCCGGATCAGGATGGGGCTACAGAATTAATGTACACGATCGTGTCAAGGTTGAGTACATATACAACTAAATTTATATTAATAATAAGACAATACAAGCATGCAGGAAATTAATTTTGAAACTGTTATAAATTATTTTAAAAGTATTACATTAATGGCATGATAAAGTACAAGACGGCTTTAATTTTTATTAAAAAAAATAAATTATTTTACAGTGTACAAGCTCTGGTGCAGGAGTTAGCTTATACCGTTGATTTGAAGAGCTTCAATTAAATAATATCTTTTATATTATTGGGCAGGGAATTATATAGAATTATTTCCGAATGATATGGTCGTTTTGGGCATAGAGTGGTTAACACTCTAGGACGATTAATATTATTACTATTTTGAGTATTGTGTTCGTGAAGGAGACAGTTTTGTATGAAGCAAGGGAGTCACTTCAGTAATTCGTTCTTAACAAACACGACCGTTTCATAAATATAAATGCGGGGAAGATTTAAGATATTTAATTAGGTAAATAAATGTTTACAAGAGTTTCGAGGGTTAGATTTAAAAATCATCCGAGCTATCCTCTTCTGAATTCTGAAAGTTTGAATGCTCTGACTGGAATTTCCCCAGAAGATAATGCCGTACCGTAAATGAGAGTAAACGTTTGCAAAATATACACAACGGGAAATATGTGAACTAACTAAGATTCGGAGTGCGTAACACAATTTGCTTAATTGGGAATTAAGATTGTCAACGTGACAATTCCATTTGAAGTTATCTTGAATATGGAGACTTATGAATTTTGTATTCGTAACAGTTTAATTGTGTTCCGTTTAAAGAAAGAGAAACCTGGGGTAAATATTTTGTGAAACTCTTGTGAAATGACATAGACACTGTTTTGTCAGTGTTTACAATTTGCATGGTACCAAGCCGTGAGGTTTTTTAGCGTTGGCGCGTTTACATAGTAAATTATTGTCATCAGGAAAAAGAACCATTTTGCAATCTGATGTAGAGGATGAAATGTCGTTCACATACAATAAGAAGAATATAGGGCCGAGAATTGAACCTTGGGGATATCCGCAAGTATGTGGCTTAGTTTCTGGAAGACTTTGCTGAAGTACTTTATTTTTAGTATATGATATTGCGACCTGTTGATATCCGTCTATTAAATAAGAAGTTGAGTCAGCGTGGTTCAGTGGGTAGAGCGCTGAGTTGCTGGCTGGATGACTAAGGTTCGATGTGGGGTGGGAATGTTTCATCACCACTCAACATCCAGACTGACTCCTAGGCCTACTCAGTTTGCTGTAAAATGAGTACTAGGGCCTATCCTGCGGACAAACCGGTCGGAGCGAGAAGCTGAGCACATCTCCTCCTCCTAGTGCCGAGGTCAAGTAATTGCGGAGCTGTACCCGCAGCGAACCCCTTGGGCACATTCGGGGTCTCTTCAGGGATAGTTTGTTTGATAGTTTTAAAATAAGAAGTTAGCCATTGATATTAAAGTCCACGAATGCCTAAAGAATGCGATTTGGAAAAGAAGAATTTCGTGATCGATGACATCGAGTGCTTTGAATAAATCAAGAAAAACACCCTGAGGATATTATCCACTGTCAAGAGTTGTGGTAACATCGTTTAAGAAAGAAAATATGAGGTTTGTAGTGGAAAAGGATTTCCGAGAACCGTGTTGATCGTCAGAGAGAATTTTATTTAAAAGACACTTATAGAACAATCTTTCAAGGAATTTTGAGAAAAAGAGGGTAGTAGAGAAATTGGTCGATAATGACCAACATTGTGTTTGTTTCCTTTCTTGTGTAAATGCTTTAGCTCTCTTAAATATGTTAGGAAACATCCCTTCCGATAAAGAACTATCAAATATGTTTATGAGTGGATTTAATATAA
The DNA here is from genome assembly GCA_002313205.1 of Laupala kohalensis. Taxonomy (NCBI): domain Eukaryota; kingdom Metazoa; phylum Arthropoda; class Insecta; order Orthoptera; family Trigonidiidae; genus Laupala; species Laupala kohalensis. The sequence continues at coordinate 44,442 of NNCF01129083.1, read as the reverse complement.
CGTGGGATGAAAATTTAACAATAGATTCGGGTATATCATCTATGCTTGTTGAAAATATGTTAATGAGTTGATGATTCTCATTACTTCACTGACTTTAGTTTCGGAAGTTTCTTTGTGAGGCTTTAGGGCTCGTCAACGTCTAGGTTATTAGAGTTCCAGTTTCGGAAGTAGAATTGGGTACGTGGGTGGATATAATTGGAGGACATTGATTTGGATATATTGAGTTCGTTATTTTACCAACTTCTGAGAAGTAAGAATTAAACAAATTTGCGATGTCGTGTAGAGTTGATACGATTTGCCGTCGTTTAGTAAAGAAATATTTTCTTCGCGATTTTCAGAAGTTGACGTGTAATTTTTAACAATATTCCACATGGCTTTCGTCTGGTTGTTCGATTTAATTACCTGTCTCTCATTTTCCATAAGTTTAGCTGCATACACTACTTTTCGAAGAATAGTCTTATATTTGCGAAAATTATCATGGAATTCGGTTGGTTGGTTATGGAGTTTTGAAAGATAATAACATGTACAGTTTATTTTTGCAATTTAAAGATACTTTATTGATTTAATTCCACCTACGATAATATTAGCTTAAGTTAATGAAATGTGCCTCTAATATGTGCTTAGTGCATATGTCAACAAAAATAATATTAGAATACATAATACTGGCTGAGAAACTACATTTTACGGCACTTGAATTCTTATTTTTGGGCAATAAATTTTTTCCTATACCACCATTGATACCTAGTAAAAATGCCATTAATTTTGTTTGAAGTATTTGCATGTTAAGTTCCTTGGTAACATTAATTTACCTTTTGTAATTGCTTTTTTGTATTTATTTGGAATGCTTACTGTGTTAATTAGAGGTCAGTAGCGGAGAATTTATCGGCGAATGATTATGGGAGGAATTTGCAATGCAGAGTCGTACAATTGCTAACGAATAACGTACGCAATGTGAAAATAAAGATTTTGAATATATTTCTATTTATTTAATCCTGAATTGATGCAGATAAAATTAAACGACTGATTTAAATTTACGACCTGAGATCCCTCCCTTAACATGGCCAATCCACATAATACACGAGAAATATGTTAAGCCTGATACCTTGGAACCTCTCACAATTGAGTATTAGACTACAGTAATGAAAAGTACCCTACGATTAAATGCCAAAGTATTCGAATTCAGGGGAAAGAAAGATTTCTCCAAAACGTATTGTTCGGATACGTTAAGGATAGGTTATCGGATACTAGAAGAATGTGGTATCACATCCGAATGTTGGGGTATCGAATCCTAAGGTCGTGTTTTCTGCACGTGTTGATAGCATTAATCAGCAAAAGCCGCGACGCATTTAATAATAATAATAAATAAATTTATTGTCAAAAAACAGTACAAACTGCGTATGACCACGTGGAGGACAATAAACTAACAGTAGAATTAAGCGATAAAAATAATTTGCGTAAATTGCTCTGGTGTAATTCTTACTTTAATTGATCCCCTCTTAACACCGACGCAGATGAAGAGAAACGAAGGGAAAAATGTTTCTCGTTTTCCGTAACAACGCGGCAAACATGTCATGAATGTATAGATGTTATGCCCTTGTGATTATAGACGTATTGTGATCATATGGTTTCTCGCCATTGTAAAACTAAGCGGAGCGAATACGAGACGCCCTTAGGAAACCTTCTCCATACGTTCGAAGCGGAGTGATTTCGTTTTATTCAGTTTCTTTTTACCATCTTGCTTAAAAAGTGGCAACGCTTACTCTCCAGGAGTAGCCTACAGAAATAACATTTGATCTCTCCAACATTTCGATTGAATAAGGTGCGTTTTGTCTCACCCTCCCCGTCTCTCAAAAAAGAAACTCTCAAATATTACATCGATTACTTCACTCAAAATAGGTTTAGTGTGTTAGATGACATGTCCCTGTTTCCTCCCTTACCTACTCGGTTACCCTCCCGTCCAGTACCCAGACCTATTCACACACCACTCACTGGTAAGCACAGCCGCCCAAAACCACGTAACGTAGTGCTATCCAGAGATGATACCAACACTTCCACGCAGAAATCAAACGTGCTCATACTAGCTGATTCGCACGGTCGTCAGATGTCCTCCGTATTGCGTGGATTTCTTCCTAGCCAGTTCTCAGTCTCCGGTTTCTTTAAGCCAAACGCTCGTTTGGCTGAAGTTATTCGAGAACTGGACACTTACACTAAAAAACTCACTGAGCGGGACACAGTAATCATCATAGGTGGGCAGAACGATATCAACTTGGGTGGACATTTTAACGCGTCTGAACATCTACAGAAACTAAAAATGGCCTCCCTGCACACAAACATAGTGCTCTCTAGCCTGCCTCCACGCTTCAACGTTCCACAAATAAACCACGAAATTAACCTGGCAAACATCTCCCTAAAACATCACCTGGCAGACACAAAAATCACATTTTTTGATTTGCAACCACACCTGACTGCCAAGGACTTTACCCAGCACGGTTTACACCTGAAACCGTCTGGGAAACAGCACTTCGGTTCTCTCCTAGCTTCACATCTGACCTCACATCATCCACCTCCTCCATTACCTCCTCCTGCACGTACCTCATCTCCTCCTCCACCTCCCTCTACTTCTACCTCATCTCCTCCACCTCCCTCTGCTCCTACCTCATCACCATTTCCTCTTCCTATCTCCACACCCATTTCTTCTCCTGTCCCCGTTCTTTCACCTACTGCTTCCTCATCTCCCACGTCAACATCTATTCCTCCTGTCGCCCCCATACACCGTTACAACTTGCGCTCAGGAGTACGATGTGGTACTCGAAGGTGACAATCGCGTTCAGGTGCTGTGTGCGAGCTTCATCCGGAACTAGAAGCTGTACCAATTTCAAATTCCTCTCCACAATCTAACGTCGATTCCATTTCTCGTGAGTCACAAACTCTTTGCGAAAATAAAATAATTATATTTCATCATAATGTCCAATCCCTTTCAAACAAATTGACAGACATTGAAATTCTGGTACACGAAAATCGATTCGATTTGCTATGCCTCACAGAGCATTGGCTTTCAACTAACAACATCAACGATACTGCTATTTCTAATTATTATTTAGCAAGTTCTTACTGTCGGCAAAATTTTAAAGGCAAAAATCCCCACGGAGGTACGTGTATCTACGTTCGTAATGATATTTTATCTTCTCCACTGACAGGCTACGAGAACTTCTGCGTAGATAGTGTGTTCGAAATTTCTGCAGTTGAACTGACCGACACCGGTATTGTTGTTTTGTGTATTTATAGACCTCCTCAATCAGATCTTGACATATTTTTTCGGAACTTCGAAAATGTTTTAGAACATATCGCACATAAATCTACTAAATCTATCGTTATATGTGGTGATTTCAATATCGATTTCTTGAGTACATCCGACTCTGCACATTCACCAGTTAATCGATTCAAGAATCTTATCGACTCCTTCAACCTTATTACTACGATAAATGACCCCACTCGCCTCTCCGGCTCATCTCAAACATTGCTAGATCAAATTATAGTCAACAATGGAATCTCGTATCTCTCTGAAGTGTTTATCGCCGGATACAGTGATCACCTTGCTCAAGTATTGACTATTAATAATACACTAAAACCGCTTAAAATCCTTTACAAATTTACAAGAGAGTTTAATGACATAAATAAATCCATATTCGTAAATTATTTGCGTGAAGAAACATGGAAAGATGTTTACAATTGCCAAAACACCGACGACAAATTCAATGTATTTATCTCAACATTCCTAAAACATTACAACTCTAGTTTTCCCATAAAACGCAAGTTAATTAACACAAAAAAATACAATAGATGGATCACCCTAGGGATAAGAATTTCTTCAAAAAACAAACGCCGTTTATATTATCTTTCAAAACGCTATAACCAGCCACCCGAATTCCATAATTATTTTCGTAAATATAAGACTATTCTCCGAAAAGTAGTCTATGCAGCTAAAGTTATGGAAAACGACAGGCATATACTAAAATCGAACAACCGGATGAAAGCCATGTGGAATATTGTTAACAATTACACGTCAACTTCTGAAAATCGCGAAGAAAATGTTTCTTTACTAAACGATGGCAAGATCGTGTCAAATCCTCAGGACATCGCAAGTTTGTTTAATTCTCACTTCTCAGAAGTTGGTAAAATAACGAACTCAATATATCCAAATCAATGTCCTCCAATTATTACCACCCACATACCCAATTCTATGTTCACTTCCGAAACTAACGCCAGTGAAGTCATGGGAATCATCAGCTCCTTAAAAAACAAATTTTCACGAGGCATAGATGATATACCTGAGTTTATTGTTAAATCTTCGTCCCACGCTATATTAAATCCACTCGTAAATATTTTTAATAGTTCTTTATCGGAAGGGGTGTTTCCCAATATATTTAAGAGAGCTAAAGTGAAACCTTTACACAAGAAAGGAAACAAACTTAATATTGGAAATTACCGACCAATATCTCTACTACCCACTTTCTCAAAAATCCTAGAAAAATTGTTCTATAAGCGTCTTCTAGATTTTTTATCAAAATATAACATTCTCTCTGACGATCAACACGGTTTTAGGAAATCCTTTTCCACTACAAGCGCCATATTTTCCTTCTTAAACGATGTTACCACATCTCTAGACAGTGGAGAAAATCCTCAGGGTGTTTTTCTTGACTTATCCAAAGCATTCGATGTCATCGATCACGGAATTCTCCTTACCAAATTGCATTCTTTAGGCATTCGTGGACTTCCACATCAATGGCTAACTTCTTATTTAAAAGATAGATATCAACAAGTAGAAATATCCTATACTAAAAATAAAATACTTGAGCGTTGTCTTTCAGAAACAAAGCCACTTACTTGCGGAGTACCCCAAGGATCAATTCTCGGCCCTATACTCTTTTTATTGTATGTGAACGACATGTCATCATCCACATCAGATTGCAAAATGGTTCTTTTTGCTGATGACACTAATTTACTATGTAAACACGCCAATGCTCAAAAAGTTTTGTCTAACCTTTCGACTTGGTTCCATGCAAATCGTCTCATTGTAAACACTGACAAAACAGTGTCTATGTCATTTCACAATAGTATCACAAAATCTTTACCCCAGGTTTCTCTTTCTTTAAACGGAACACAATTAAAAACTGTTACAAATACAAAATTCTTAGGTCTCCATATTCAAGACAACCTCAAATGGAATTGTCACATTGACAATCTTAATTCCCAATTAAGCAAATTGTGTTACGTATTCCGAAACTTAGTTAACGCAGTTAGTCCACGTATTTCCCGTTGCGTTTATTTTGCAAACGTGTACTCTCATTCACGTTACGGCATTACCTTCTGGGGTAATTCCGGTCAGAGTATTCAAACTTTCAGAATTCAGAAGATGATAGTTTGGATAATTTGTAAATCTCACCCCCGAAACTCTTGTAAACCTTTATTCAAAGAATTAAATATCTTAACACTTCCCTGCATTTATATTTATGAAACGGTCGTGTTTGTTAAGACCGAATTACTGAAGTGCCACCCTTGCTTTATACGAAACAGTCTCGTTCACGAACACTATACACGCAATAGTAGTAATATTCATCGCCCTAGAGTGTCAACCACTCTTTGCCAAAAAGGACCTTATCATTCGGGAATCGTTCTATATAATTCCCTGCCCAAGAATATAAAAGATATTATGAAATTGAATCTGTTCAAATCAGCGGTTAAAAACTACCTCCTTCACCAGTGCTTCTACAATGTAAAAGTATTTATTGATTTTAATTAAAGTTAAATTCGTCTTGTACTTTTTCATGCCATTGCTGTAGCACTTTTTAAACAACTTATAACAATTTCAAAAACTATTTTCTTGCATGATTGTGTTGCCGTATGGCTCACATTAATTTAGTTTTATTTGTACTCAACTTTGGCACGGTTGTGTACATAAATTCTGTAGCCCCATCCTGACCCGGGTTTTCCTCCGTTTTTCCTTCTGGTAGAGGCGGATTTATCATACAGGTTGTCTAGGTTTTGTCTAGGGGCGGGTCTATTGTAACAATAAATCGTGAATTTAGTGTTATTTCAATTCTTATGATTTTTAAACACTATACTCAGAATAATCTATAGTTCGATAATAACTTGTACATGTAATTTTTTGCTTAAAATTACAAACATATTGACATTCTATTAGTATTATAACTCGCAGCTAACTTTTTATCTTATCTAGGAACTTTTGCTGAAATTTTTGAATCCGCTTCTGCCTTAGGGCCCTTGATCGGAATTGATGGGATTGTCCCTGGCTTGCTTCCGGAGAGTAAATTAGTTTTTCTTCCCTCCACGTGGTCATACGCAGTTTGTACTTTTTTTGACAATAAATTTATTATTATTATTATTATTATTATTATTATTATTATTATTATGTGAGTTAAAGAGAAGCGTTGTCATTTTGAACCATCGCTAAAGAATGACAAAGAACGCGGCAACGTTCGTTGCTCGGTATTTATTGCACACACGCCGCATGGTCCCACTGATTATACATTTATTTGATTTCACTTATAGAAATCATTCCCCTCTATTGGTCACCAGCTGAATACCACACGTTACCAGCTAGTTTTGTAACTCAAAGCAACTTTTTAAGTTTCATTCAGCTATTTAAAATAGATCAATAACTGATTCTATTTCGCTCAGCGATTCCATTTACGCAAACTACACTCTACACTATTCGAACTATTTTCTTACGCGAATACAGACATTTTGTAAGCTCTGCGTTGAGTAGTCCGATAATATAATGGGGAATACTCTCAGCATGAAATTTGGGAACGTACTACTGGACTAGAATTCTGAATGCACTATTTACATCAGAATTACATCTTTTATTTGATATGCATATATTTCTTCCGTATGGGGATCTCAGGTCTTCCGGGGTTTAGGTCCAGGTGGAAATGGTGTACAGTTGAGGAAGGCGAACGGGTGGTGTAGTGGTTAACACCCCTGTGAACAATGCAGGAGTCGCGGGTTCGATTGGCGGTTCGACGCCATTTTCACCTGACCCAAAGTCATTAGCGTTTATTTGAGTTTTTTATCCCCTTCTTTGCCTCGTACGTTCTCCATTAATTCATTTCAGTCCTCGTAGCCAAGGAAAAGTAACGAAATGTATCAAATGCAGCGAGTGTGCGCTGTTGTCATATGTCTGATGCGGGTGGGATGAAGGGGGCTAGCGTAGCTCCACCTATTCAAGACGACATGCCACGGCACCCACACAAAGGATGCGAAGGTTAGACATCAAGCCCCCTATCCGTCACAGTTGACATTTTCGTATTGTAGTATTTGTAAATGGGAAATGTAGCATACTATTGGAACTTATCTACATGGAGCGATAGGAGGTAGGAGTTGGGTGGTAGGGCTATTGTTAGTAGGTGGGCTGGGTTTACCAACAACTTGGCCTACGTGAAGGTGTTAGTAGGAGTAATTAGTAATAGAGTTATTGATACAAGGAAGGAGCTGGATAGAGGAAGCAGGGTTCGCTTTTCAGTAGTCATAGACATATGAACTATGACATTAATGTGAAAAGCTACACATTTGTTTGGCCCAACCGGGAATCGAACCCGGGATGACTTGGTGATGAGATAGAACTCTACCACCTAAGCCGCGAAGAGGAATTTCAATTACTACCAGTCCTTTGAATCGACCAGTGTGGAGGGCAACATCCGATCATAAACTCTGCAGACACGAGTACAGTGACCTCGTGTCTACAGCAGAGAGGAAGTGTCTCGTAAAACACTGACATTGGCTCCTCAACTCTCACGTGGTCTTTAGGCTCCTCCCTCATTCGTTTTATTTAGCTGCGACCGCTGTAACCTTTGTTCGCTTGGTCCACAGAGCACAGCAATCAGCTTCCAAGTTGATCACCACTACACCTCTGAAATGATATCTGTGTGGTAGGAAACTCTGCCAATCATTTGGCAAGATTGGGAATATCATCAAAATATAATGAAAAAAATGATATGTCTTATTGTGTTATTTAGGTAAGAAATATTACAAAACATTTGTAATCATAAAATAAATATTCACTAAAACGAGAAGTTTGAAATAGTGATTAGATAACTCTAAAACTATAAATTTTTACAGTATTTTACATATTATACAATGTGCAATGAATTGACCAGATGATAAAAAACCTTTAATGAAGAAAAGTAATCAACGAAATTAAATAAGATTATCGCGATCCGAGTTTCACATAAAAACACAACTCGAATCGAATGAAGAATCTGATGAAGCAACCATTGCACGTCACAATCCGATCCTCCTCTTCATTTGAAGCAGAAAAGTTGACGGACCTACGTGAATGGATTTGAAAAATTCATACGCACCTTCTACAAATACATTTGTGTATATACAGTAACGATATTCTGAACCTTAGGCGCAATTTCTTCTTTACACTAAATGCGTGTGAAAATTACAGATACATGCTAAGGAATGAACAGAAAACGAGCGCATCGCCTATTACCTACCTAATTACTTAATAAAATTACGTATTTTCCAAATAAATAGAATTTGTTTCTCAAATCTACTGGACTTGAGTATTTCTAGAACGTAGACGTGTCCCTACATTGAAAATTCGCACTAAAATATTTTAATATTTGTTGGAATTCGACCTATAGTCTTTTAATGTTTTTAAAAATGCATAACAGTTTTCCACAGCGGTGGCGAAGTGGTCGAGTCTTCGCTTCCAACGTATCGCTGATTCACTCTCTATGGTCGAACTGATGAGATTTTTATCATGTCGGGTTTCGTCATGTCGGATCGGCATTCAAACATGTCTTTCCCAATTTCTTTGACCGATTCATGAAGTTAGAAAGAAGAGTAGACCTTTGGCCTGAATTTCACATCATAATACACAGCACGCACTGGTACAAAGAATGTTTTTCTAACATATTGCCCTATCGGAATTACCAGTGTTGGAAGTGTATGAGGGTAAGATTATGTTGGAGCGACGATGAGCGGTACGAGCAAAGAGAAGAGTGAAGCGGAGACTCCTTTTGTGTTCGAGCGATGATATGAGGAGTCATTGACACGTCTGCGCATGCGCGGATCCTCAAAGCCTCTCCGCCTGCATTCATTTGATCAGTCAACATAACCTCACCAAATTTACCTGTTGAATTAATTTCAATAATCACATTGTCTGTTGTAGTTTTTATCCTTTTTGCCCCACAATGCGACTCTTCGGTGGACGCAACTCAAAATCCATCGCTAAACAATGCAAGTCGTAACGACAATGGCGACCCCAGCTTTGATAAGAGCGAAGAAAACGTACCAAAGGGTTTTCGTGGCTTTTATCGTTGGTCGCAGCGTCTACATAAACTCCGTCATTTGACATCACGTGAAGGTTAGCGTCGCTTTGCTCTTATCTTTCCTTTCATCGCTGATCGTAACTCCAACATAATCTTATCGTTAATCATTATTCGGTATGTATAATTTTTACCAAAAGACCACATCCTTCAGAGTGAACAAACTGCGTGTCTAACAGATGATAAGAAAATGAGTATCTGTTCTTTTTGATCCAATATCCTCATAATTATACGATCACATCTCTTTTTTGTTAGAATCTTAACGGTCATTACCTTAACATAACCTCAAACAATCCCAAACGAAATGCTCTTCTCATCGACTTACAGAATTGTCTGTCGATTTCAAATCGAAAGTAATATCTACTTTAGCATTGCCACGAGCGGATTTCCTTGGCGTAACTGCTCAACTCTATAAAAGAAGTCAGTCATTTACTTGATATTTTAATTGTCCATCATAGTCCGAGAAACTGTTCCATATTTCTTCAAGCGTGTGAGCGTAGTTCGATATATCCAATTGCACATTTTTGTCATTTAGAGCCACAAATACCTGGCAGTACGGAACACAGACTTTGTGAGGATTGTTGACATCGCAGTGCTGGTTTCTAAACTACAGCTTAAAATGACATTGCGGTTTTCTTCTTTAATTTGTTTCAAAACTAACCAAACAACGCAACGTATGAGCGCGCTAAATTGAAGATCCCGAGTTCGAATCTCGGTCCCGTCTCCCATTTTCATTCAACGTAACATAATTAATCAGTTACCTGGCGGTGAGGTTCACCGCAATCTAAGAGATTTCTATGTGTTTAACGCAACTTAAGCCTTTTAAGCCCGAGAATACGTAGTCTTCTGATACCTCTCATTGTAGGGCAGGGATGTCAAAAGTTGTGTTCCTTCTCGTGCCCGTTGATGTAAATCGCGATGACGGCTCGCGTTCTCGGACAGCAGGGAGAGGTTCACAAATTCCCTTCCTGAGCTCTACGGTCACGCGTTACCCGGCAATTAAGCGTCAAAGAAATTTTTTGAATATATTTTAGTTTTGATTGAAGACAAAATCAGAAGAGGAAATAAGCAACGAGAATCATAATAAACGAAATTGTAGATAATAATGTATTTCGCTTTTTTGTGGCGTACTTGGTGATGCCATTAATACTACTATTCTTCAATAATTACCAAATGTTTCAACCACAGTAAACAAAGTGCATTACCTGTGCATTCATCGCACACAAAGATACAAGTTCGTTCGTTCTGAAACTTCCTGAACAACCTCTTCCGTCCCTCTATGGTAGATAACCTATGACCAATCCTGCTTTCAAGGCAGTGAGCACAGCGTGTCCTGCACTGATGCTCATACGTGCCCCCGTCGACATCCCTGTTCTTAGGGCAAGTAGAAGTGGAGTAAATGACTAGATTTCCTTTCTGATAAAAGATTTTTCGACTTGTGGCTTACATTACAATTTTAAGACCTTCGAATTAGAACTCAAACCGTTCGTGGTCTTCGAATTCTTTCTCGGAGCGAAGTCGTATCTCACTACGGCGTCTGACGCTCCGCCGCCGACACGGTGAGTCCATACGCCGCCGCCCCCGCGCCGTCCAACCCCCCAGGCACTGCCCAAGGTGGTGGCGGGGGCGGCGGGGGCAGCTACAGTTGGCAGCCGTGCACGTAGGTGACGTTGCGGAAGATGGCGGCCGCCGTGCTGAGGAAGGAGCAGGCGGCGGCGGAGGGCGCGTGCGGCGGCGGGGGCGGTGGGGGTGGCGGAGGCGGGGCCGAAAAGGGAGAGCAGCAAGCGGCGGCGTCTCCCGGAGAGCCTCCGGCGACCGCTGCAGCCGCCGCCGCCGCGTGCGCCCGCCCCAACAACTCCTTCTCCACGGTGGCCTGCTGGCGAAGTTGCTCCAAGCGAAGCTGGTTCTGGCGCTTCCATTTGGTCCTTTGCAACAAACAACACAACACGCATTCACGATTTTATTCTTGTAGTGTTTGTAAATGGGAAATGTAGCTTAGTGCTACTGAAGCTTACCTATATAGAGCAATATGTGGTAGGAGGTAGAAGAGGGGTGGCAGGGATTATTGTTAGAAGGTGGGTCGCTTAGCTGGGATTACCAACAACTTGGTCCACGTGGAGGGGTTAGAAATAGTTAGAGTTATTGATAGTAGGAGGAGGTGGATAGAGGAAGGAAGGTTTGCTTTTCAGTAGTCACAGCTATGTGAACTGGGATATTCATGTGATAAGCTACGAATTTTTTTCTGGCCCCACCGGGAATTGAACCCGGGGCGACTTGGTGAAGAGGAAGAATGCTACCATCTTAGCCACCCCAGGGAGCTTTCCCTATGGAGCGTGCGACACACAAGAAGGATGTTGTGATCCATTACTCCACCAGAAAAAAATAAAATGGTTAATCGGAGAGATACACCTTTCAATATATGACTGAGCATTGAAACTTCCGCTCCGACCTTAACTTCTGTCTCGCCTATTTTCTTATGTGTGATTGAGGGCAGGAAGGCACACCGGAGAATCAACAGTGGGATTGCGATCTATACGGATCAGAAAGAGCAGAATTTATAATGAGGATGGAAGACATTGATATGGCCAAGAGGAAATTAATAGAAACCGAGAAGAAGTTTACATTTTTTGAAGAATTTACGAAATGTGAAATGCGAGGCAAGAGTGGCGTTAAGGAGAGAAAGACGAAGAGAATATATTAAGAATTAGAACACCGGAGTGAATTCGTTTCGATACGGGATGATCTGTCTAAATAGATTCAGATCTAAATAAATTAAACGAATATACAAAAATATATAAATGTTCCACCAGTTCTCAACATGAGAGACGCGTACCACGTAGAGAAACGAAAAAAACAACAACAAAAAACGAAAAAGTAGACTCTCAGTATCGCTGTCTGCAAACAAACGTTCGTTCATCAGCGGTTGTTGTAACGTTAGAACTTAAAATCAAAAGTAAACAGCAAAATGGCGGATGACATTTATTTCGCTTTCTCATAACGCGCCGCCCCCTCATCTTCTCAATTATTGTATTTTTCATCACGATAATATTTTTTCGAGAAAACTTCGTCACGGTATTCTTTTCATCGTACTTTTAACAAACATGTAGGAGATCAATTAGGTTCACTTCGTTGAGAATATGAGAATGTTCAAGGTATTCACTAATTATACATTTGGAATTTGATGAATATCTTGACAATTCCTCTCCGTTTTTTTTTTGTTTTCAAGACTTTTCTCCTGAAACGGGGACTTGTATACAACACGAGTAAAAGGTATAAATAAATATAATATTACGATTTGATCTGAAGAATTAAATCTAGTGTAATTTGTAAAACAGAAGTTGAAAACAACTTTGATTACAGATAAGACTAAAAATGAAGGAAGGAAATGTTTTCTAAGAATAATTTTTCAATAATTTCTTCATCAAAAGCGACTAGAATATCTTCCTTTAATGTCCAAAGTCAATTAAACCTCTAGGGAACTTTTTCGCTTATGTAACTCATTCGGTTGAAGGAAGTAAAAGCTAACGATGTCTTTGAAGGTTTTTGCAAATTCTGTAGAATTTAAATGAAATAAGTTTATTCAACCGAAGCGCCTTAATAACTTTGCACAGCTCTGAAAATCTCGGTCGCTTTTCATAACTCTCCGAGCGTGAAAACGAACCCGAGGGAAATACGAGACAGATGCAAAACAAAACTGGAGCACTGAATTATCTCAGAGGCAGTGAACAAACTCTCTAATAACAACTGGAAAATAATTAAGAGATATCATTTGTTCGTGCTTCATCCACAATTACAAAACAATTTTAAAATAATTATGTTCTTTACGTTTTACGTAGACACTATCGTCCTTCTCTTCGAGGTAATGTGAGAGAGTACTTACGCGCATGCATCAAACTCCATTTTATGCAACTTTTATGAACAATTTTTTTTTTACTTTTCTGTCGTTCGTCTAATAACGTCCAGAGCACATCACTCGATATTAGAGTGCCATTTTAAAATTTTTGATTTTAAATCTTGAAATTTTCAATCAACGTAATTTTTCGAAATCAATGAAACAAAATTAAATTAATTATAAAATAACTAGACGGTTTTTTTGTTTTTCTATTTTTTTACTTATTTTTTTTATTTCCTCAATGCTTCGTCTCCAATCAAAAAATATTTTAGAAAATAATTAAAGAACATTACGAGATAATTTTTTATTTCGTCTATCCAGGAATAGATTATTTTTTGAAATACTTCCTAGTAAGATGTTAATGTACTTTAAGATGTAACTTTGGGTAAAACAGTCTGTATTAGTTCAACAGAATCTACCGAAAAAGGACGAACTTTTTGATATTGGTAGAAGAAATGAATTATGGACTGAAACGATACGACCACTTGACCGACTACTACGTGAAGGCAGGTTGGGTGAAACTGAAAGACAGACGGAAATTCCGATCTCTCCTTTTCCTTCATAAAATACTTCTGACTAAAACCCCAACCTGTCTCTATTTCTTTCCGGTGGACACAACCTAAATACTCGGTCCAAATTAGTTCTTTTAATCCCCAGACACAAAACTTAGAAATTCTCTCGTTCTCTCTCTGTCGCGGCGGCCAAACTGTGGAACAACCTTCATAATAATGTAAGGAATATTTCAACGAAACTCTCGTTCTCCAATGCACTGCGATCCTCGTTGCTCTCGGAGTTTCATTAACACAAGGACCACCGAATGAACGAGTTATTCTTTCCCTTCTGATATCTTCCTCCTTTTTATTTCTTTTTTATCGCATAGATAGTGTCATACATATTTATTTTACCATGTAAATGTATTCTCAAAGAGGTTAAGTGTAAGAGAAGGCATTTGCTTTAACTTCGCCTCCAAATAAAGATGTTTATTATTATTATTATTATTATTATATTAACCTTTTAACGTTATATACTTTTGTTTAAAATGTGAATTTTATTTTGATTTTTTCATTCCCAGTTGGTAGCAGTGGATAATTTGTTTAGCTTCGTCTTGTTTCGATATCGAAAAATACATGAAATATGTTTATTTGCTCAATAGGGTTTCCGTGAAGACCAGTAGGTGTCATCCATAGGGACGGATTCCGCGTCCAATGGTTCCAACAATGGTGTCATATTGTTAAGGTTTTCACTTCCTACATACCGTTAAATGTAAGAGCGCAGGTTGGATGCCCTGATAGGCCAAACTGGGGATTCCCCAGCCTACAAATGCCTCGCAAGTAACGTAAGTTATCTAGTAATTCCTTTTTCTGATGAGCATTAGTTTTGATGAATTTATGTCGTGTAAAAACAAGAAAGATAACTGGTGAAAATCAGAAGAGTAAACATATTTTACATCACATACGATCATGAATCCTCGTGGAAATAAAGAGAAGAGTAAAGGTAAATTCAATCAAACGCGCTTGGATTTTATCTGTCACTAATAATATATTACATTTACTTGAAATTTTGCTTTTCTTACCGAACAATTATTGGTCTCGCTCTTTTTCATTTGTATGGCAGCACAAGCCGTGTATTCAAACTTGTAAATGATTGCAAAACGATAGTAATGAGCAATTTCGTGATATTACTCAAAATGCTGATGAAGCCACGCGATTAAAATCGGAAATTTGAAATTGAGAGCACAGTGCTGCCAACTAATGAGTGTAATTACCGCAGAATAGTAAAAGACAATCACTGTTAACAGAACTTCAACCGACTGACATTCCGTACATTCACCAAATCATTCGTTATTAAAGCTTCCAGCGTTTTGCTCACAAAATAAGCGGAAATGATTTCGTAATGAAGGAAAATGTATGCATTCTTTCATTGTTTGGCTGCCATATTGTTTGGCTCGCAATAAAGTAAAGTTAAAATATCAGTCAGTCGAATTTTTTTATACGCCTTATGCGTAGGTTGCTGAAAAATAATTCTTTGCGCGAAAATAATTTTTTTAGGAACGCAGGTATTGCATGATAACACTGGTCGCCAGATAGAAATTTCTTACAGCTATATGAAATGGAATTAATATAATGAGTCTCACCTTGTATCTCCATAACGACTAGTTTCGTTTTAGAGGGTTGGTTCCTTTCTCTGAACTCTGATGTCACATTGAATTTCGCTCAGATCATATTCTCAACCCTCAGGAGAACGACAGCGAAGTTTCGTACGACGTCATTTCAAACAAAGTTTATGGAAAAGTCACCAGTTACGTTTCTTTGGTCGTCAGCAGCTTGTTATGTCCTGTACGGCGCGTATAAATAAAGTCATAGCATGTTACAGACTGCTCCAGGAATGTGAGTAGACATTTAATTATCTGAAGTCTAATTTAATCTTATCATATGAACTGTATTTGTCATTACTGTACTGAACATGGTTTTTACACACTATTCTCTATTACAAGAAGCATCTTGCGAACGGTACTAACAGGACATATATATGACGAACATTAACTTCTAAATTTCATCAATAAGGTTTAGGTTTTTCTGTTTCACGACTTTCTTTTGATGAACTACAGATCCAACCCCCAGCAGAATTTTGGACTCGTACTGAACGCAGTCAACAATTTGCTTCGCGTTTGATTCGGTGTTGTTCATTCGTTTAATCTATATTGTATTGGACATATGCCAACTCGCTAAACAAGTAACCTTTGAAGAGTTTCTTTGCGAGCAAAGTGTTCGAGAGGATGATTTTCGGTCAACAGTTGACCATCAATACCATGTACCGATGAGGGATGCTAATGTTGAAGAAAATATCTCGTTTCGATGAAAAATAGAATTAAGTTCAATTTAGTTTCGAGAGGAAGAAGAATACTACTTGGAAATGTCGCGCTTCAAACAACAACTTAAAAAAATAAAATAATAAATAAAAAAACTTTTTAAAAACAAGCTTTTATTTAAGCGATGTACTAAAGGGGAAAAAATTAATTAATATTTTCATTACAGTAATGCAATGTCAAATGCTAATACCTCCTCCAAACATATTTCACATTAGTGGATCCTAATAAAAGTAAACTTATTTACTATCTTTCAAAGTCGCTGAAAATGATTCAATATTTTACGTTGAATTATTTGTTTTCAAAAGCTCGTCGTGAGAAATGTTCATTAAAGTGAAAACCAATTAATTTCATTGGACAGTGACAAGTTGGTAAGTACTTGCCGAAGTATGTATTTTATTTACGATCGTTATTTTAAATAAAGTTTTTATTTGAAATAGACATCGTAATATTGCATTGTCAGAGGGTTTGTATGTGTGTGCCAAATTTCAGTTCAATTGGTTGAGGGGAACTGGTTTAAAACTCAGTTGCAACATTTGTCCCAAACGTACGAAGTAACAAGTTAAGTTAAATAAAAGTTTGTAAGAAGAAATGATACAGAATTATAAATTGTCTCATTTTGCACAAAACGCCCCAAATCCCTCGACTCCCGTGAGATCAAGAACTCCTCCCTTAAAAAAATGATGCGGCGGAAGGAAGTTCGCTTTCGCGAAACCTCTGTTCGGACGAACTGTGTGTGGTTTTCAGTGAGGAATTCCTTCACCTGCTTCAGACAAATATCGGTTCGTTCCCCGGTACCCCAACATGTCTCCTTCCCAATTCCCTCTCACAAGACGCGCTCACACCAAAGTGCAGGGTTTTCGCCATAAGACATGAAATAAAACTAAAGACATTTCCTTGACGCTCTACTGACGCTTTGCATTTTTTATACCTTGCAAATAAAAATTTGAAGCTATCGAAATATTTTTTAATTTTCTTATTTCAATTGAAATGAATGCGATTTTTTACGGCTCAATTTAATTTTCATGTTTTTCCATCCAAGTACCACAATCTGAGAGAGGGTTTTGAGAGGGATTTTTTCCATGCCTCTTTTAATTAATTTCTTTTAATTTTTTGTTAGATTTTTATTGTTTTTCCTCTCTCAACACTTTCAGTTCTGGGACGGAGGTTACTGAAAAAATTAACCCCGTTTCCAGATCTAAAATGTCCTTTCTTGGCGACATCGGTCGTGGATAGTTCAGGGAATTGATACTTTTCCCGATTTTATTTTATTTAGTTTCCATTTATCAAGTTTATGTAGCCAATAGATTTTTCGGGTGTAGAGAAGGAAAACTCTGTTACCAGGGAAGTTCGCGCTTTGCCAAACAGTGGTTCTCAACAACAGGTGCTCCGAGAAGGCGAGTGGCAGCGCTTTTGTTAGAAGGTGGGACACGTACTTGGGTTTAGCAACAGCTTACGCGCAGTTGTTAAAATAATAAATTTAGTGTCAAAATAGCAATTACAAACAACGAATGACCACGTGGAGGACAAAAAAACGAATTTACTCTCCGGAAGCAAGCAAGGGACCATCCCATCAATTCCGATCAAGGGCCCTAAGGCAGAGGCGGATTCAAAAATTTCAGCAAAAGTTCCTAGATAAGATAAAAAGTTAGCTGCGAGTTATAATACTAATAGAATGTCAATATGTTTGTAATTTTAAGCAAAAAATTACATGTACAAGTTATTATCGAACTATAGATTATTCTGAGTATAGTGTTTAAAAATCATAAGAATTGAAATAACACTAAATTCACGATTTATTGTTACAATAAACACGCCCCTAGACAAAGCCTAGAGAACCTGTATGATAAATCCGCCTCTACCAGAAGGAAAAACGGAGAAAAACCCGGGCCAGGATGGGGCTACAGAATTTATGTACACAACCGTGCCAAAGTTGAGTACACATAAAACTAAATTAATATGAGCCATAAGACAACACAATCATGCAAGAAAATAGTTTTTGAAATTGTTATAAGTTGTTTAAAAAGTACTACAGCAATGGCGTGATAAAGTACAAGACGAATTTAACTTTTATTAAAATCAATAAATTCTTTTACATTGTAGAAGCACTGGTGCAGGAGGTAGTTTTTAACCGCTGATTTGAACAGATTCAATTTCATAATGTCTTTTATATTCTTGGGCAGGGAATTATATAGAACGATTCCCGAATGATAAGGTCCTTTTTGGCAAAGAGTGGTTGACACTCTAGGGCGATGAATATTACTACTATTGCGTGTATAGTGTTCGTGAACGAGACTGTTTCGTATAAAGAAAGGGTGGCACTTGAGTAATTCGGTCTTAACAAACACGACTGTTTCATAAATATAATTTTAGGCAAAGTATAGTGACTTTGAGTATACATAAGAACTGGGACATTGAAATGAAAAAGAGACAAAAAAAATAAAAATAAAATCTGTCTCCGCCCGCCGGGAAGTGAACCCGGAGTGATCCAGTGGAGAGTAAAAGCTTTTGCTTTGCTAGCCCTAGAGCTACCAGAAAAGCGAGAGCAGCCGTTGCCTTCCTTACCTCCTGTTCTGATACCACGTCTTCACCTGCGTCTCCGACAGGTTGAGTGCGTCCGCGACGTCACTCCGATCCGCCACCGACAGATATTTCTGGCAGCGGAACTTGCGCTCCAAGTAAGCGAGCTGCGCGTGCGTGAAGGCCGTGCGGCGGCGACGCGGCTTTCGTCCTTTGCTTCCGACGGCTGCTGCTGCAGCGTCGGAGGCCGCCGCCCCCCCTGCGGCGATCACTGCGGCGACGGCGGCGGCGGCAGCGGAGGCGGACGCGGCTGCGCCGGGAAGGGCGCACGCGTCGTCGTCGCCACCGCCTCCAGTCCTCTCCGACGCCCCCTCGCAGCCACCGCCGCCGTCATCCGAAGGATCTCCGGAAGGGTCGATGTCGGAATCCTCAGAGTCATCTGTGGCCAACAAAGCGTCACGTTTATGGTGTTATATCCGACTAAACTAAACTACTCCGCACAAAATGTTTCACAATTAACGTTTATTAATAATAATAATAATAATAAATTTATTGTCAAAAAAGAAGTACAAACTGCGTATGACCAAGTGGAGAATAATTAATTTACTCTCCCAAAGCAAGCAAGAGTTCATCCCATCAATTCCGATCAAGGGCCCTAACGCAGAGGCGGATTCAACAATTTCTACAAAAATTCCTAGAAACATAAAAAGTTAGCTGCGAGTCGCAACACTAATAGAATGTCAATATATTCGTAATTTAATGCAAAAAATTTACATGTGAAAATTATTATCGAACTATAGATTATTCTGAGTATAGTGTTTAAAAATCATAAGAATTGAAATAACACTAAATTCACGATTTATTGTTACAATAAACACGCCCCTAGACAAAGCCTAGAGAACCTGTATGATAAATCCGCCTCTACCAGAAGGAAAAACGGAGAAAAACCCGGGCCAGGATGGGGCTACAGAATTTATGTACACAACCGTGCCAAAGTTGAGTACACATAAAACTAAATTAATATGAGCCATAAGACAACACAATCATGCAAGAAAATAGTTTTTGAAATTGTTATTACATACGTTATTTATTACATAATCTAATTCAATAAACAATGAAAGGCTTACGAACAATATATATATTGCGATAGGATAAATTTTGGAACGTTGAGAATGGATGATCCCTGGTTTAAGGACATCGAGAAAGACATGGAAGAACTTTGTACATCCTCTGTACTAATACGATCAAGAAAAAATTTGCAAAGGGGTATAGGTTTCCAGGAAAAACCTAAGAAAAAGACGGGTGCAAGAGGAAAGAAAAGATAGGCATAGAGAAAGAATGAAGGAGAAGAAGTGAGGAAAACGAATATACGTGAACAGAGTGGCTGCTCGTACGAATAGCAGAAGTAGCAATTCTGTGATAAGAACTCGCGACGTTTCGATTTCCTGTTATGTCATCAAATAATAACAAATTGTTACAAGAAACGTAACGCCAGAACAATAGAACATGATAATAAACATAAATACATTAATTTTGGACAAAAGTTAATTATTACAAATGTTGCGTATCAGAAGTAGTATTTATAAAAAATACAGACGGGAGCTTGAATTAACGCACAGCCACTGAAAAGCTATCTGGAATATTAAATACTATATTACAACATGATTGTGTAGCTTGTGTTTTTTTTGTAAACATATTTTGTGTTTATATTTTTGTTTAATTGTTGTGTTATGTTTCTTGTTAAACTTTGTTATGGTTTGAACAACCTGACGACGACTTTAAACGAAAGTCGAAACTTTGTGATTTGTGATCAGAAAATATATATTATTCGTCCATAAAAAGGTCGTACGTTTTTCATTCTTTATTTAATTCATTTCAAATGATAATTCAAACCATTCAGCGGCACGAATTTTCATACCCTTACGGCCCAAAACTTTGAATTACTTGACTTAAAATTACTTTGGGCTTAAATGGAGAAACTTCCGCAGAACTTCGGGCTTATACTTTTTGATATTCTGACACAATTATCGACTTCACATAGAAAAAAAAAACCCAACTAAGATATAGCAACTCAATGATGTAAAGATTTTTATGCCAAGGATTGAAAATAATAATTCAATAAAAGTGCGGAAAGAAAACTGTTCTACTGGGAACGGCGGCGGCATCACGTGACCGAACATAATGTGATCCTCGTCAAACAAAAATCTTAATTTATTACAAAGTTTTAAATTTACAAAATAAGTGTCCAAGTCCAACAGTAACAATGAGTAGTGCGAATTATAATTGATTATTTAATTAATTAGAACTACTGCGATGAATATTTCCAAGTTTCGTGAATAGTTGACAACTTGAATTCAGTCAACGCGCGTATAATAACTTAATATAGTTAATTATAAAGCTTGTTGCCCGAAAGTAATTCAACCTTGTGACATATTCAAGTAGAATCCTTAGTCCTAACAGTTCTACCAACAAAATCAGAGTTATACTCCTTTTCGCAAGTCTATCTTACAACAATCCGCGACACTAGCAGAGTTCAATTCTCGCGGAAATGCTTCAATGATCGGGCTCTAATAACCTCGATGTCGACGAGCCG
>NNCF01129083.1:0-21223 GCA_002313205.1 Laupala kohalensis | reverse complement strand
GTATATAAACAAGTAGTGTTTTACGCTGCAGTTTTGTACAGCGTGGAAAATCCCCCGAGGTCACGAGCGACCCGGATTAAAGAGGTCGTTCTCCTGTACTTAGTGGCTCTTTCGTATTTGCATAGTTGGTCGTGTAATGAATCAATGAAGTCGTCAGAGTCTACCACCTCACTTTGCACCTTTTCGAAGCCTCAGCAGCAGCAGGAGCACCAGCGTCTGCCTCTCTGTCGTGTCTCCTGCTGTCGCATCTTCTCGTCCTCACCTCGAGGGGCTTCGCACTTGAGCCCCCAGACGAGAGGTGAAAATTCGTTAATTATTTCGAGCTGTCGAGGATCGCGAGACGAGAGGGCCAGCTTGCATACATAATCAACGGGTCGGAGGGCGTCCTCAGCACCGAGACGCCAACGACGCTGCAAGGACAGGTCCTCGCTCGCTCGCAAACACGGACCTCTTCGTTACACCCTTTCTGCCCCCCCCACCCAACTACCACGAGCCAATCACCCCTTTCTGGTTGTCCTTTCGATGGCATTCTCTCCGAAGAGTTTCTGTTGGAGAGAACCATCCCTAGATGCTTCGCTTCTCTCCATCCTCCGATGGAAAAAAAGAAAAAAGAAATACAACAACGTGGTGTTCTAAGATACATTGTTGCACTCAATTGGGACAATATGATGCGGGGTTGTACTGAACAACGTCTTTAGTTCCAACAACTATGTTCAAAAGTCGTCACGAGATCTGGATGCGTCAACCTCTCCTGCAGTAACGCTCCCATATTTTAGTGTGATGATAATTTATGACCAATACTGCTGACGAATATAAAAAATTGAATTTATTAGTCGAAAAATAATTGTGTTATTTAAGGACTAGAAATCTTATTAATTTTTAATTAAAATTCTTGTAGCTATTTTAAGGTTTCTGTCGCTTAGCGGTACGTCACTATCGTCTCATAACGGGCGAAACAAGAGGCATTTCAACAAAATGAATATAGGCTCTTTATTGGTTACAGCCAGATTAATGACATATAATAATGTATAAAATATGGTAATAAAACATGATTTGCTGCGATAGAAAAACGCATCACTAGAATAAGTGTCACTATGCATTTAAAGATTCCTAAGCTTATCAAGTCAAACAGTCCCACAATGGCCGTAAGGTGCGTGGCACTGAACTAGACTAGGAGGGTAGAACTCCTCTGTTACTAGGCCTCGTCTCAAAAAGCAGATATGGCCAGCATCTCGTTCCGGCCGCTTTGACCACAGGATACATCCGGTACTCTTTTTACGTCAGGTTGGACGTTGAGATGTGACGAAAAATCCCACACTCCACCGGGGATAGAACCTACCTGGGCGCTCTACCCACTGAGCCTCGCTGACTCCCTATGTTTATAGCTAATATAAATTGTAGTACTTCGTCTTTATAAATGTGTTGCGGTAACAATTATGATATAAATGTGTTATTCAAATAGTTACCCTACTTTCCCAGCGGAAGGTGTTGTACAGACTCTTTGGAAATTACTCTTGGTCTATGAATAGATATCTGTCCAATTATTTATGTACTACTGTAACAGGAAAATCAGTTTCAATTGAAGTAGTAGATGAAATATATTAATTCCAATAACGTTATCAGATTACACAGTACTAGTCGAAGTAACCCGTCGTTTTCCTGGAGATCTTCAGTTGCTACGTAACCCTTCGATATAACACAGTGAAGCCAAATACAGCACGATTCATAAATTCGTGATATTTCAATTAGTTCGTGAGTATATTGAAAATTCACATTTCTCACCAATTTCCCCCTCCAGCGTTGGCATTTAAAAACATATTTCCTTAGAATTTTAGGTCAACCAAAGTGTTGTTGTGGCAACCGAAGATGAAGTTCAGCAAACTCTTGTTATTAAATCTTTTAAGCAAAACATTTCTGCGCGATTCAACGTTACGTTCATATCCACATCATTTAACTGGTTAAGAATTTGGATCGTTGACGTCTTTCAATTACACATTTCTTTGAATTCCTTCGATTTGATATAGTGGGAATCTCAGTTTGATGGCGTGAGGACTTCATTAAAATGACTGTGAAACAAACTATCCTTAAGTCAGGGAATAACTTTTAGATCTTTTCCCCACGAATTTAGCCGTCATTCATGTGGTTCAGAGGTATTTCACTTTAACAGTTAAGACCCAATTTCTCCAAATGAAGAATAATCGCGTTTTCCTTAAACGTGATTAGGTAAATGGAATCGCGATTACATTTTATGAGTATCACCGAGCAAAACTAATCGTCGATTATGTTAACAAATATTTCTGAAGAATTTTCTAGGTTGGTAATAGTTTTGCAGTGCATTATGGGTAACTTGAAGACAAATAACGGGCGAAAAACGCATCTTGTTGCAGCAGGCCTCCCCCGTGCCACTGTATATAACCTATAAATCGAGCGACAAGAATCAAGCAAAATGGACGCCATATTTCTTGCAGTGCTGAAGAAAACCGCGATTTGCGCTGGTAATCGAAGAGTCCCCGAGCGTTTAAGTGTAAATCGCGATTTTCTCGTCAACCGAAGTTGGTGGAACGCGCATTTCGATAATCACGATTTACTGCACAGAAAATCTCGTTTAAGGCATTAAACGAACTTGGTAAAAATGAGCCTAAGTAGGGAATATATATAGTTCATAAATAATAATAGTAGCACACGGGTCTCGGCTCCCGTTAATTGTGGATCATTTTTCTTTGGTTGCGACCCTATGGGTGAAACCACATTCGTAATTTTTGACGTTCCGTCTTCCACTGCCATCTGAACTGTACATAGGTGCATTTTTCGCCGAGAATTAATTTTGCGGAGAGCATCCTCTGATGCTCAAGGGATTTTTTACATGCAACATAATTATACTACGTGTGAATTTTTGCACCCGGACATTCCGTCGACCGGGATCCAACGTGGCTTGAGGCATGAAAGACCGCTACGATAACTACTCAGCCATCGACGCCGGCTGATTTTTTAAATAATTTTTCATCAATATATCAATGAACGATTTGTACTAGTAGCCAAATAAAGTCATGGCGACATTGTTCGACGTCGGCACAATAGCTGCGGCGAGAGCATTCAACATTAAATACGCGAAATGTCCTCTTCCCACCCTCACTTAACAAAAAACAACTCCGATCACCCCCCGGTTTCGCTAACAACCCCCCGTGGTGCCGGCCCTAGGCTTCATCAAGGCCCTTTGAATGGGTTGACGGCGTCCGCCCCGGGAGGGTGGCGTGCTCCAGCTTCGCTCTCCTCCGCCTTCCAGCTCCTATCCTCATCTGCCTCGAAATTGTCTTCGTCTTCTTCACCACGTGAGGGGCATTGGGACATCGCCTCTGCCACTATAGGTCCGGCGAAAAATATATAAATAACAATAAATCTATTGTCAAAAAAGCAATTACAAACTACGCACGGCCTTGTGAAAGACAAATAATTTACTCTCCAGAAGCCAGCAAGGAACCGTGCTATCAATTCCGATGAAGGGTCTTAAAGCAGAGGCAGATTTATCCTTTCTGCGCCCCAACGTGCAATCCTGGTATGCTTTCCACTTAAATAAGAATGAAAATAGTTATCCACTTATAATATCTACGGAATATCAACAAATTCATATTTAATAGAATACAAAAACTGCTATTTAACAACTATCGAGTCTTTCAATTATTCGGAAAATATTACTGATGAATCGTAAATATCAAAATTCGATATTAACAATGGTATTAATGAGACGACCTCCTGTATGTGGTTAATTAAACTCTTAAGTTCATTGTTGGCTTAATTTTATATTCGTTTCGAAAGTTGCAATTTGTTTGAAATGTAAACAAATATTGGCTAAAAGCTATTCTGACGGGGGCAAATGTACCTGCGCTGAGAACAATAGGAATGCCTCTCCAGACAACCCAAGACTTTTCCTCGGTAAGTATCTCTTGGACCCTTATAATCCTTTGAGGAGTCTCAGGTATATACCCCCATCAAAATAGTTTAAGGGACAAATTTCAACACACAATTTGTTAGGAAGTCAGTCTTAGGATAACGTTTGAAGAGATCAGTCGTGAACACTCTGAAATGGAGTTTATGCAAAGTTTGTTTATGTGCAACAATTATATGAACCGAATCGGTTTGTTTCAGTTTTTAGTTTATTTTAAGTTGATAGTGGAACAAAGAACATGTGCTTTCTTGCGGAAAAACTCAAACAGTACAATCTAATGGTAAGTTATATACCATTCATTTTTTACATTAATTTCTGTACATAAGGAACTGCTTTAATTCGTTCGTGTCAATAAACTGTTTGGAAGAACTTGTATTTAAGATACATTAAGTACGAAATTATTGATTAGTAAATTCAATAATATTTTTATCTGAAAACTTAAATACATTTCACTGAAAAATTATGTATTTTCGAGGTTCCTTAAAAAAAGATTTTCAATATTTCAGTGTAAGAACGTGAATGAGTGACTTTTCCTCTTTTTTCTTTACTTTTTTCACGCTGCCTTCCGAAATATTTGAGATATTCTTTGTTTTGTGATACTTTTGTGTACATTAATGATGAAGAAGGTAGTAACAACAACAACAAAATCTCCCGTGTAACGCCGGTTACAACTCATCTTGGATAATGTACTAACTTTCGGTCGGGTGAAAATGGCGACCAGCCGGGACTCGAACCCGGGTCTCTCGCACCGATCGCAAGGGTGTTAACCGCTACACCACCGGTTCGCCTTCCGCAACCGCACACCATTTCCACCCAGACCATATAATCTCCACATGTAGGGTACACGGAAGAAATATGTACTTGAATAATGTAGTTTGGTTTAAAACTGTAGATCATTTTCTTCCAATATTGTTTTCGACCAATCAGAAATCATTAGTTTTTTTTCTTAAAGTTTTTCTACAACGTTTCTCTAAAAAAGCAATCCACAGTTTAAATTTAAGATCGGACAACGAATGTTTATATTTAGGATTGTTTACAGTGACTATGCTTGTTTATTGTTTACTGTTGATTTTAACTGATTGTGAAAGACCTCATCATGTAACCAAGTCGAGTAAATTTGTTCAGAGAATTCGTGACGAAGACTCGATGAAGAATCGAAACGTCGTAATAAAAACATTACGAAGAATAAAGATATGGTATATGAAGGGTCAACGAGAACATTGAAAAGTTTGTACATGTATAGACGTAAATTATAAGTATGTAGAATCTCATGAATTTCATGAATTTCGTTACAGGAAGAGCAAAAAAACCAATTGTAAGAAGTAATAACAGGAAATGCCGAAAGAAGGAATCTGTTCGAAATTTTCTTCGAATCCAAAATCCCCAATCCAGAAAATCATATTACTTTTGGTAGGATGGATTTTGAAAGATCCCAAAAACTTGCTTATGAGGGAAACGGGGTTGAGCAACGCTACAGTTCAGAAGTTGCTAGACGAATCACGGGAACTGCAGACAGCTCGGTTCATACAAATCACTTCAAAGTTGCGAGGAGAGAACTGTACGATAGAAATGGACGAAAGTGCATTCGGAAGAAGGAAATATAATAGAGGACGAATCACGAAAATAAGGTGGGTTCTTGGTGGGATTCACAGGAATTTCAAGAAATGTTTTTCTACGAATTGTGCCACAAAGAAACGGAGAACTTTAACAAATGTTATTTTGGATAACGTTGAGCCCAGTTCGACTATATTAACAGATAGTTGGAAAGGTTACAACACTCAAGTATTGGAAGCTGCTGATACAGTCATTTTACGGTGAACCATTCACAGAATCCTGCTCATCGCTTCATTCACGCTAAAAACATTGAAGCAACGAGGTCCAAATTCAAAAGAGTTTTGAGACGAAGAATTGTCAGAATGTGCACAATCAACTTCGAAACTTATTTGATTGAGTACATTTGGAGAAGTTTACATAGATCTAATGAAGAATTATTTACAGATTTTATAAATGCTATGAATTATTTTTATTCTTTATAATTAATATAAAGTTTTATACGAAACAAAACAATATTTAGTAATAAAATGTTTGATACTATTGCAAATATTTGTATATTAGTATTTTATTTGCTTCAAATAGTACCGTATGAATGTAGTCTGTGAATGAATTGAAGGAAAATCATGTCCCTTAAACGATCTCGTTGGGGGCATATTCCGAGAGATACTTACCGAGGAAAGGTCTGGAGTCGTCTGGAAAGACCTTTCTACTGCCCTCAGTGCAGGTAGGTTTGCCCCATCAGAATATACTTTAACCCAAATATTTTATAACAAAAAAATATTTTTTGCGGAAAATCGTTCACTCACACATCAATAACACCGGTCATCATCATGCAAATTTGAGAACAGTTTCAGTTAGAACCAATCCGTAAATATCAGAAGAGTTTTAGATACTTCACTTTTTTCTTAAAAAATATTATTAGGAATATAATTGTAGAGCAAAAAGAAAGACCTGGAAAAGAGAAATATGGGCACTCTCGCTGTCTTCAACAAATGTAATTACAAGGATTACATTTCTAGAGTCTCTTTTGATACTGAATTTTGTTGTACTGTACATCATCCACGCCGAAAATGAAGTTCATATTGTTCCATATTACATATTGATGAAAGATTTTAAGTTATTCTTCAGTGTTTAATAATCATTCCCTATCCCTTATATTTAGCATGTCAATTTTCTTTTGACTTTTAAAGAATTTTGTTCTCACTTCTCCACATAGCTCACAATCTGCAATTTTTCTCACCTTTTTGGCATACACAAGTTTTCATTCTTATTTTTCGAAGGTAGCTCCTAAAATTTCCATGTTCCGTTATGAAACGTTTGAGCACATTAAAGTCAAACTACCCCGGAAGGGTCCTTGGGGTTCGCGGAGAGTAGAGCTCCGCAATTTCTTGACCTCGGAACTAGGAGGTGGTCAGCATCTCGCTCCGACCGGTTTGACCCCAGGATAGACCCCGGTACTCATTTTACAGGTGGCTGAGTAGGCCTTGGAGTCAATTTGTATGTAATCCTGTAATTCATGTGATGAAAAAACGATTTCCTTATGTTCTTGACGAAGCAGACGACTTTAGTACACGCACATGTCGCTCTGCACTTAAACGCTTTCATTGAACGCGTCTGCCAAGTTTTCATTAATTTAATTATACATTTATTTTTCGGATACATTTTTTCGAACTTTTTGTAGACAATGGCGCATACGTCGGCAGAAAAGCTTTTATTTTGTTCATAAATAAATACATATTCTTTGTTGTTAAAGAAGCAGTTGCAAACTGCATATGACCACGAGGGGGTCAATAAACTAAGTTACTCTCCGGAAACAAGCAAAGGATCATCCCATCGTTTGCGATCAGGGGCCCTAAGTCAGGCGGATTTAATATTTATATAAGAAATGATTTAAGAAATACTTACCGTTATCTATTTATTATTCTAAAATGAACTGTAAATATTTGTGCGGTAAAACTTCGAGGTTAACAAAACAAAAGTATTAATGACACTCTCGCAAAAAAAACAAAAAACTATTAGCCAAAATTTTACAATTTAAAGGCGTTTTTATGTTTGTTAAAACACAAAACAGATTTTCATTATGACTATTTTTTCCTACCTAAATTACTCGCTGAATTTGTAGTATTTTATCACTTCTATTCATAACAATATAGGATAATTCTTGGTGATAGATATATGCTGTGTCGGACTGTTTGAAGAACTCTTTTAGGCGAACAATATCGCCATTCATAGTAGTCACGTTTCAGGCAGCGAAAGCGAGTATCACTCAGTTTTCACGATTTTATCGACAATTACCGTCAAAAACAATTTCTATCCCTCATCACTCATTTAAAAAATAGAAGTTAGCCCATGTTCGTCGTGGACATCTTAACTATCTCTTCGCCAAATTTCATCAGGATTGGATGAGTGGGTTAGTCGAGATCAGGAAGCAAATTAACGCGTTTTCGCATTTATACTCGTTATGTACTCAACCCCGGCACGGTTGAGTACATCAATTCTGTAGCCCCTTCCTGGCGCGGGTTTTGCTCCGGTTTTCCTTCGGGTAGAGGCGGATTTTTTTATATGAAGACTCGACAGGTTCTTGCTTAGGGACGGCATCTACTGAAATAATTATTCGCAAATTTAGTGTTGTTTAATAGTTACTATTTATCAACAATAATTTACGATTGATTTATAGCTTGATAATAATACGTACTTGTGAAATGACTTTTCTATGTTTTATTAAGTACAACATTTGTTGGTATTTGTCAATACTATAACACGTGTCGAACTATTTTTATCGTAAGGTTAGGAATGTATTGAAATGTTAAATATGCCTCTGCCTTAGGGATTGATGATTTGATCGGAATTGATGGGATGGTCCCTTGCTTGCTTCCGGAGAGAAAATTAGTATCTTGTCCTCCACGTGGTCGTACACAGTTTGTAACTGCGTTTTGACAATAAAGTTTTATTTTATTGATATTAGAATAGGATACCTGTTGTTTGCTATATTTAGTGGGGGGTTTTGCGCGTCGCAGAACAGAGGATCGCGCGCTCTGAGACCGCGAAGGCAGCGGCGAGGGTGGGGGAGGAAGACGGCGGCGGGATCTAATTGGAGGCGGTTTACGCCGCGAGCGTCGGAGCGAGGGACGGGGGCTGGGGGCTGGGGCTAACCCGTAACGACCTCCTCGAGCGCCGCAGGTGGCGACTGCCGATAGCAAGTGACGTGGGGCCGGCGACGCGCGCTAATTTCCATGCCGTCGCCGAGGCGGGCCTCTTCGGCACGTACGCTCGCTCACTCACACGAAAGAAAGAAAGAACTTTTCAAAATGGGACACGCGACTCCTGCAGCTGTGGGAAGTTTTTTTTTATCAACGGAGCGCCGTCTCTTCTCCACACGAAACTCCCGACAATCAATGGAAAGTTTCCTCCAAAAAACATCAAATTTATTACTTAAGATTCCTTCCTGATTTTCAAATAAGATTCTCTCCTGGCTTTCGAATGAAATATTTCAATTCCGATCGAGGACCTCGAAGCAGAGGTACATTTAACATTTCAGCACACTCCCAAGATAAGAATAAAAATAATTCGGTACATGTTATAACATCAACAAACTACCAACTAATTGGAATTGAATGATACAAAAAGGTTCCTCATAAAAATTAGTATACGTACAAGTAACTGTATTGTTATAATTACGAGACATGTGTTGAATCCGTTTAATACTCCGTTTATTTTTGTTCCAAATCGTATTAGCATTTTCCAGGATTTTAGATTTCGGGGGTTTGGATATGAGGTTCCACTCAAGTAGAGTTCTTTGGATTTCCTGAAGACTCAACCATACATACGCGAGAAATGGAATGAAGAGTAAGATTACTTCGTTGACTTCATGGCCCGTGGCAACGCCGCTCCCACCGATACACCAACCCAACTGACTTGGCGGCCCTGTTCTAGTTTTAATTTAAATATATTTATTTTATATAGATCTGAATCAAATACATGGATTACTGCGTATCTAAGCGAAGACTTACCTATACACTAGGGGTAACGTTCTATCTCCCACAGTTCATCACCAAGTTATCCCGGGTTCAATTCCTGGTTGGGCCAGAAAAAATTGTAGCTTTGCACATTAATGTCCCAGATCACATAGCTGTGACTCCCCAAAAGCGAACCCCCCCCCCTCCTTCTTCCATCCGCCTCCTACTACTCCTGGTATCAATAACACTATCACTAACTACTTCTACTAACCCATCAACGTGGGCCAAGTTGTTGGTAAACCCATGTAAGCGGCCCACCGACTAACAATAACCCTATCACTCACCTCCTACCTCCTAGCGCCCCATGTAGATATGCTTCAATTGCACGGTACATTTCCCATTTGCAAATGAACTATAATGGAAAACACGAAGTCACTTTCGGGGTTCGAATTCTTAACATATTCCTCTCCTTCCTTGCATCCCGTTTTGTTGCAATTATGATTGTAAGTTCTTCAAAAATTCCAAACTTCTATTCGGTTTCTATTAATTTTCTCTCGCCGCAAATATTGGCCATATCAATTTCTTTCGTCTTCATTGTAAATTCTACTCTTTCTGGTCGGTATAAATCGCAGTCCCACTGTTGTTCCACACTTGATATCTTCCTACCCACAATCACGCATAACTTCTTCTATGTTTCTTATTTCCTTTTGGTAGGTGCGAAAGTATCCGCGTCCATTCGTATACTGTCACTCCTCGGCTGAGACGATTTCTCGCTTTTCCTTTTATTTCATTCGCTGGGGTTTGGGGCGGAGCGCTTACTTATCAAATGCGTGGAAGACCGTCGACCCTCTCAACACACGACAGAGAAAATATTTGTGTTCCCCGCGAGAGACGTGTTTCTCCGTCGTAATAAGACAGACAAAACCCATTCTGGACAAGATTTTTCTTCGAGTATAGACGACTCGCAAGGCTCTTGCCAAGAGGCGGAATCTGTTGAAACAATTAATCTCGAATTAAGTGTCACGATCTATAAACAACACTTTCTGAATAATCTATAGTTTGATACGTACTTCTAAAACTTTTTGTTTTTGTTTTATTAAATAGAAATTGGTTGCTATTATGTTAATACTACAAGACGTGCCAAACTATTTCTATCGTTAGGAGTGTGTTGAAACGTTAAATCCACCTCTGTCTTTGGACCCTTGATCGGAATTGATGGGATGGTCCCTCGCTTGCTTCCGGAGAGTAATTTAGTTTACTGTCCTCCACGTAGTCACACACAGTTTGTAACTACTTTTGTCATAAATTTATTAATTTATTAAAAAACGTTCTCATATAGCGCCGAGACGATCGTCCTGGTAAGAATAACTTGGAGATTGTAACATCTCACCTCAACCGTGATGAGATGTTTTGTTTCCTCTGGTAGAAGCGGGATCCAAATACTTACCAAATACCAATGGTAGTTTTCTCGCTGCCACCAGCTCGGTTTCCCGAGCAACCAAACTCACGAGTAATAATAATAAATAATGATTTATTATAAATTACATAAAATCTGAATTGGTTATAAACTCAAACTCCCAAAATCATCCATACTGGAAATGAACTTTGACTAGAAAAATATTGTTGTATAAAATATAGCTGAATCTCGCACCTAGTACTGAATACATTAATCTGACGCAGCTGCCTTAATGAAACAAACTGGTCTCCATGACCAAAACTTATGACAGACACTAAACAGCGCTGACGGATCTCTATACGGTCCCTTGTACAGAATGAATCCTCGAGAGGGTGCACACCTCTCAATATATCGGGTTTCCGACGTCACGTGATCAGCGACTGACCACGCTCTCGCCACCCCCGGGCCGGCATTTTCCAGGAATACCGAGGACGCGCCGTAGAGGACGCATCGCTATACGCGTCACCCCTGCGCCTCGCAAACACCTGTGTAGCTCCTTTCTTTTCTTCGTGGAATTAGTGTTTTCATTACATTGGCACAAACTTTCCTTAAGATGAAAAGGGTTTATTTGGAACAATGCCTCCACACGGAAAACTCGTTGCACGTCCGTCTTAGCGCGGGCCGGCCACTATTGTTCTATGCTTAACAGCATCCTGCTTACAAACACAAAACAATATTAATATTGGTTAAGTTGCCGGCGTGTCCTGGCGCCGACGTTACAGAGATCCGACCCCATATTATGGGACCCAGAAGAAGAGGAATAGTTTTGTGTCCTTTGGCTCCTGTTTATCGTGGACGCGTTGCAGTCAGGGAGGGAGGGACGGACGGACGCTTTCCCGCGGGTCGGCATTACGTCGTGAGGGTGTCGCCGCGCCGCAGTGTTGCGAGAGACCTCTTGTTAATTACGACCGGGGTGAGGACGCCTGCTAATGTAGCAGCGAGGACTCAGTCGACGGCTGGCGGTCGTGTCGCGGCTTAAATACCCTGCAGCCTTTACTCCTAAGTCGCTGCGAGGATTCGAGGGGTGGAACGTCGCAACGATGGCTACGATATAGCACTAACTCTAATCCGTTTATTGGTCACAAGTTAAATCAAGTGTTGGCGCAAACATGTTTGTTCTCAATGCATTTCTGAGGATTGATTTTCTTGTATTTAAACGAGACAATTAAATATAAAATTAAGTTTTTGCCAACGTTTCGACTATTTATTGTAGTCATTATCACGACTCGATGAAAATAAATTTGGTTACCCAGATTTTTACTCTCCACTTCTCCAAAATTTTAGTAAAATGCGAGCGATCACCGTAAAGGTGACTACAATAAATAGTCAAAACGTTGGAAAATTCAACTGTCTGGCCTAAATGCTACAAAACCAACCCCAGTAATTATCATTGCAAATAACTGTTCAAGAATATATCGAGTGATTGTAAAATTCGTGTTACCGAGGTCAAAATGGATAAAAAAATCTGTGTGTTGTGATATGTGAACAGTGCGTCATAGAGGAATGTGCGGGAAATTTTGAAATTAGTTTTTAATTCTGAACTAGGTTTATAATTATGTATTCTGAGTATCTGATACTCTTTGTTGTAATTTGTTTAATAATTGTTTGTAATTTTCTTGTCTTTCAAAGTTTTCTTTCTTTTTAATTTTTTTTTCGTGTTATTCTCTTATTTTAGTCCTGATGATGATTTTTTTTTTTTGTGGGGCTTTAGGGCTCGTCAACATCAAAGGTCATTAGAGCCCATGCAAGTAGGGAAAAATGCAGTTTCGCACCATAGAGAAGAGCCGCAATGACTCTTCCCCGTGTGTGGGACTCGCCGAATATCTCGACCATACCCACTAAAAAACCCTCCTGAAATCATCAAATATCCAAATAGAAAGATGAAAGAAAAGAAAAGAAAACAGAATAAAATTACATTATATCATCAAAAAAGAAGGGTAAACAATTTTTAAATACTATATTTTCGAATTACCTGATGATGATTAACACTCCTATCGAAGCGTTGGCAAGTTGGAAGAGAATTTAAATTTTTTAATCTGTGACCTTATCCCGAGAACTTACAGTTAAATTGTTGAAGTTAGTCATTTACGTTTTTCGTCTTATTGAAGTAAATTCAGGAAAACTTCGTGTCATTAAGGTTGATTTCGAGGTATAACTATAAAGCGTTGTTAAAATTGCGAAGTCGACCAACGGTGATAGATGCTTGACAGCGTCGGTGGAGCCATTGGCTTTACACACATTCAAGATGTCAAGTATTTCACACGCACACGTGTAAATTATTGTTTCAGTGTTCTGTTCCAATCCTTCAACGTTTGTACCGTGAATCCGACATCACTCTGTATGAACGTAGTGACGAAAGCAGAGTTCTGAACGATGAAAATCATATTTTCTTATCAAAAATCATATTTAGTGTTTCTTTTTTCAACTCTTATGATTTTTAAACACTATAGTCAGAATAATTTATAGTTCGATAATAATTTGTACATTTAATTTTTTGCGTTAAATTACAAACACATTGACATAATATATGTATTATAACTCGCAGCTAACTTTTTATCTTATCTAGGAACTTTTGCTGAATATTTTTGAATCCGCCTCTGCCTTAGGGCCCTTGATCGGAATTGATGGAATACGTCCCTCGCTTGCTTCCGGAGAGTAAATTAGTTTATTGTCCTCCACGTGGTCATACGCAGTTTGTACTGTTTTTGACAATAAATTTATTATTATTATCATCATCATCATCATCATCTTCGCGTAGTGAGACTGAAATGGTAAACAGAACTGTACTGCCACCGGTTGCGCCCCACCGGTGGCGCAGGTAGTAGTGTTGTCGCTCATCACCAAGTCGCCCCTGGTTCGATTCCCGATGGGTCCACAAAATTTGTAGCTTTTCACATGAATGTACCAGTTGCTGTGACTACTCAAATGCAAACCTTCCTTCCTCTATCCAGCTCCTCCTAGTATCAATAACACTATTACTAACTACTTCTACTATCCCCGCCGTGCCAAGTTATTGGTAAAAATACTACAATATAAAAACTGTACTGGTTTTATGTGGAGAGAAGTAGTGGATAGTTGATAATGCGTACAAATTATTTGAAATCTTCCTGTACGAAAGTATTGTCTGGAGAGAGAACTCTAATGGCAGAGCAAGTTTTAATGAAGAAAAATATTTTTATAGTTTTTTAACATGCTTTTTTCACCATTCCATTGAAAGCGGAAATCAATTTCCAAATTCGTGACCCACAATAACTGGTTCAAAAGTCGCATCGCGAAATAATGGTGCCGATTTGTTTCTATTTATTTTTAAACGCTACCTCACATCCGTTAGTAAAAGGAGGATGCTGACGAGGATTAAGTGTAATTTGAGATATTAAGCCACCCATCAAGGAGACTGCAGAATAATTACTAACCACCACTAATGGGTCTTAATTATCTAGGATCATAGGACCAACATGACAGAACACTGGAGCATTAATGAAGATATTGTCCACGAGACGCGCAATTTGCACGAAACAAAACCTGCGCTACCCATTTATACGTCACTCGAAAGAGATATCATTGACAAGAAATCCGCACCTACACTTGTTCATAATTAGAATCTATTCAACTAGTCAGTAAATGAGAGGGAAAGTATACTCTGGAAGTGAATTCAATGGATTTAACATCAGATTCACATTCTACGGGAAATTTTCGTAAAAAAAATATATAGATTTGGATTTAGATATAGACATAACTATATAGATAAACTATAGATATGTCACGATCGAAAAAAATCTGTGCAAAATTAAATTTAAATTATTGCCGAGAATGTCTCCATGCAAAATTATGTCTATAGTCCTCACAGCGAAATTGAAGTGACGAAATGTAACCAATGAGCGAAAGCGCGGTGTTGTCCTATGTGTTTTAGCCAATAGTAACTGCACCCATCATAGTCGGCATGCCGCGGCACCCACACAAAGGCTGCTCTAAGCCGTTGAAAAGTTTTTTAGACACTGATCTTTCGCCCAAAGTTTAGAGATCAAGCCGTCAGACCATCACAGACGCCATTTCAATTACTGTCGGCAGCGTCCGAACGTTAATCCACTGAGATTCTGTTGACACGTGTCTCATAATCCCTCATTCTTTTTCCTTCGTTGCGAGTTATTTCCACAAAGACGCGACTTTTACGCTGCGAGTGAAATCGACGCGAGCTAATAATAATAAACTTTATTGTCAAAAAATCAGTTACAAACTGCAATTATGACCACGTGGAGGACAATAAACTAATTTATTCTCCGGAAGCAAGCAAGGGACCATCCCATCTATTCCGATCAAGGGCCCTAAGGCAGAGGCGGATTTAACATTTCAACATACTCCTAACGATAAAAAAATTGTTCGACACGTGTTATAGTATTAACATAATACCAACAAATGTTGTATTTATTAAAACGTAGAAAAGTCATTTCACAAGTACGTATTATTATCAAGCTTTATATAAATGATTGGGAAAGTATTGTTGATTATTCGTTAGTATTAAATAACACTAAATTCGATAATAATTATATCAATTGATGCCGTCACTAGGAAAGAGCCTAGAGAGTCTTTATAAAAAAAAACCCGAAGGAAAACCGGAGACAAACCCGGGCCAGGATGGGCTCTTACGTAGTGCCAGTGACCCGCGGAAACTGAAGTGTTGTAGATTCTATTTGTATGAAGATACAGGTTGGTGAAATAAATGCGGAAGAACAATTTTTGTATACGATTTTTCCCTGTAAGGCTATAATCTTCTCTTCCGTTTCTGTTGCAGACTTCGTATAGCGTGAAATTGCAGAAAAACAACAAATTATTATCTCATTCATGGAACTTGTTTTACTAAACTGTCAGCCGGTCGGAAGTTTTAATCGTTTTTTTTTATCAAGAGTCTCACATAATTTTGCGAAATTTGATAACCAAAATATCAGTAGAGAAAAAGAAATTAAGAAGTTATTTTCTTGGTCAGTTTTCGAACTAAAATATTGAAGCAAATTTTTTAATTATATCTGCTGAGAAATGATATGCCCTGTCCCTCCCTGTATTAATCTTAAATCGTCGGTGTAGAAACATACAGAATCTGCCACTTTGGTTTTAAGAATTCGATCTGAGCTTAGGCTTCATTTTCATACGTTATCGGACTGTGGAGAAGCAAACAAAAATATCAGAAATTGAAATTACTGATCTACTACTAATATAATAAAATGCCAATTATGGCAGCAATTTGCGTGGGACGTTTAGTAAAGCGCAACTTGACCCATTCCAAACCAAGAAATTAAACCCAAATTTGGAATTCCTAATACAGAAAAATGTTGAAAATGATGAAATATTTTTAAAGTGCGACTTTATCGATTAAATAACATTTATGAATGTTCTTAATAGATGACACACATGAAGGGCAATATTATTTGCCTCAAAGAATTCTACAAAAAAAGTCCGCGACGGCATTCGTGTCCTCAAAAATTAACCTAAATTATCGACAAAACGTTAATAAAAAGAGAAGAGTTAAAATACTTTAAAGTATAATTTAAGAAGCAAAAAATCAATTATCATCATGGATTAATATTATTATTTTTTGCATTTAACAAAGAAAAAAAACGACTTTAAATCGTACAAATACGACAATTAGTGTAGATTTTACAAGAACTGTACAACTGAAATGAACAAACAGCCGCGTCGTTCTTCGATCGGTGCGGCTCCCGCGAGATGGTGAAGTGTAAACAGCCAAGTTTTGTATTAAATTTTTATTTTTATGAATTTGCAAAATTAGAATGCTGCACATCTTTTAAAAAACCAGCAAGTAACAGTATTTTGACTTTAGAATATAGGTAGATTTTACTTTTTCTTGTGTCATAAGAGATTAGTGCAAGAGAAATCTGGAGCAACGCCGAGTAACTATAAAATGTCATATGTAATATTTTTAGTTTATCATCCTATTGTCTTAATACGTAAAGAATTATTGATGCAAATTATATTGCTTTAGAGGATGCATTTTTTCGTATTATTTATTTGAGGTATTTCTTACTAAATCTCGGGTCCGTATCTCCGTAACCCGTAGGTCCTGTATTTTTCTTTCGAACACCTTTTGACCAGAGTCGATTAGTTTGGTCCCTAGCTCTCTTGAGAGAGGAAATTAACTTATTTTTCCCCGAGTGGTTACGTGGTTTTTGACTAATGATTTTCGGCAATAATTTGATATTCTAAACAATACCCGAATGAGTAAACATCCTTCCTGTAAAAAGATCATTTCGTTCTGTGGATCATTTGGTAAGATGCATCTCTCAATCAATTCACTCTAGAGTTTTCTTGTTAGCTTGAGTGAATAATATTTAATTTTGAAGATTAATTTTCACGTTTATTTTTTTGTTATGACCAAGACAAACGTTTCCCATTCCCATTTCGCAAATTTGGACTGAACACCATACGGGTATTAACCATTACACCACCCGTATGCCTTCCACAACTGTTCACCATTTCCATCCAGATCTGACCCCGGAAGACCTGAGGCACATCCCCAGACATCCCGTAAGTGAACAAGGAGGCAATTGCACTATGCTGCGTGCGCTTAGGTACCGGTTTCACACGATCCTACGTGTGTTGAGGTGCGTTATGCAGATTTCTTCCGTGTAACCTACACTTGGAGAAGATTCCTGATAACTTTCCGTCAGATCACCTATCTCCAGTAGGGGAATGTGCCTCAGGTCTTCCGAGGTAATAGTGTATAGTTGTAGAAGATGAACGGGTGGTGTAGTGGTAAAACACCCCTGTGATCAATGCATGAATCCTCGGTTCGATTCCTGGCTCGTCACCAGTTTCATCTGACTGAAAGTTATCTTCTCCACGTGTAGGTTACACGGAAGAAATATACGCATCATAAGGGCAGTTGTCCACGGACTCTGGATTCGTTCACACTTCCA
This sequence comes from Laupala kohalensis, assembly GCA_002313205.1. NCBI lineage: Eukaryota > Metazoa > Arthropoda > Insecta > Orthoptera > Trigonidiidae > Laupala > Laupala kohalensis. Next base: position 3,385 of record NNCF01129083.1, on the reverse strand, counting down.
ACCCTCGTCGGTTTGCGCCGTAACAACGTGTAGAAGACGCAACCCGTCACACATACCTGTATCACGATTGCGTGGAGGCGCACCTGAACATCTGCAGGGGTTCAGCGGAGCTATGAAACTATCGGGGTAGGGGGTATCCGATAAATTGAACATAAAACAAAACTTAATGTGTCTATGACCATGAAACTTATGAACAACACAGAAAAACTGTGCTCCGAAAAACAAATACCGAAATTTTTCTGACTTATTGAAATCTATAGAATCCTCAGAAACAAGGCGCAACAAGAGAGGTGTGCGCTACACATTCGAAAGCTCTTGATTCGCGTAAGATGTAGATATTTATGATTTAATTACTATGTATTTTTTCTTGGATTGGGAATCCACATTTTTAATTGTGATATGGAGAAAACACCAAAATTATACTAGATTACAATTAAAACAACTGGATTAGCAATAATTAGCAAAATCAAGAATCGTAATAAAACCAAATAAATCGTGTAAGAACATTTTTTAAAAGATAAACATCAGCAATATGGGCCAAGAAATCCTAAGAGTATAAAGTTTGTTATTGCGTTCAATATATTGGAATGTTTTATGCATGTATTTTGTGTAAGTGTTTCTTATCACGAAGGGAGTGAAATAAGAGCATTGATTTGACATTTGCAAGTGTTCATAGATATTGACATTTGTGAAATTCACTAATTTTACTTTAAATTTCCCTCCATTATTTTTATCAAAATATTTATTTACGTTTTTTTTTAAGTCAACCGTTTACTTTTTAGTTGGCGAGAGGATTGTTTATTTGCGAATTCAAATGGTGAAATCAATTCCTTCTTCACTGGTCTCGGTCCTACAACTAAGGACACGTTTATGTTCTGGTTCTAAAATTCAAACGGGATGAGACGGTTAAAAACTTACGATAGACTTTAAGGTTTGGGAAGAGAATATCGAATAAGTGAAGTGAATTTACAGCAGAGCGCTTCTCTCTCATTTCACACACGATTCATGTTTGGTCATCAGTACACGAATTATTTTCTTCAATATTTGTTCATTCAACGAGTTTCCTTCGTTTCAAACATTATACTCGTACTTTCTTACTCTATTCTTTACGCGGATCTTTATATCTTAATAATTATTTTATAATTGAGTTCCCAAAATATAATCGAGGAGAGAAAAATGGAATTACTTGCCTTGTTTCTGTTTGACATATACGTAATATAATTGATATAGTGCGATAATCAAAATACAATCTTTTCTTGACAGCAAACCCAGAGCAATGCGACTTTTCTCCGCTGTTGCCTACAAATAATGCCGATCCAGAAAACGTAAACCTCTCTCTTCACTCAGTGAAACCAGTCACTCGACAAATCTGAGTTGGTCTCTTTCCTTGTCAGTTAACGAAACAAAAACTAGAATATCAGTAGAGTAAAAACTAGCAAGAATCATATAACATGTACCACAAATAAATGCATTTCAAAGAAAAAAACTGGTAATTACGAAAACGTTGGGGTCTGCAGTTTATAATAAATGTTCCTACCCTCACAAATCGAATGAAATACTTGTTGATATGTTTACAGCCACCACTTGTCGACCACCGTTCTGCTTCATTCTTTGTTTTGTTTCCTCTCCCTTGTTCTTACAATTAAATATGAGAGACATAGAAATTATAGAACGATTATTTACTCACGAAATCAATTTAGCAGCTGCGTTCAATAAAAACAACAATTTGACAAGAATAACGATGAGAAATATGCTCTTTAAAATGGGATCATTGTAAATATTTGAAAAGCTAGTTACTCATTACGGAGGTATAGAGATTAATTAAATGATTTGATGTACTCATTACCGGTTTGAGGCAACACTATATTAATTAAATACTTTGTTTATTGTTTTAGTTTTAGTTATAATTTCGTTTAGTTCTTCCTACGGGTAATTTATTTTAGCTCTGTAGGATACATAAGAATATTGTCTTCATAATCTATATTACGAAATGAGGCAATAAGTAAATAATGTAATAGAATTAACTGAATGTACGTCTGCTACAAATATTGTGGTAAGTAAAAACCATCTTTCAAGCAGACAAATTTCTTCTTCTCTCGTTTTGCGTGTAAGAAGAGGGGTGAAGAATAAATGTTTCTGCTTATAAGATCGTGTTTCTTTACAAGATAATTTAATAGATAAATAAAGGAATATTCGGACCCTCACCTTCCCTGGCTGCGAGGACGTCTCCCAAGAGGTCTCTGATGAGGAAGGACTTGCCGCTGTGTTGCATGGTGGAGCGGCGTCCGACGCGGCGTCGACGGCTGATGCCACCCGTCAGTCCAGTGGCGCCCATTTCCTTAAGCGCCCTGCCTCCGCCATTCGCCGCACCCCCTCCTCGGGCGACGCGCGCCGCACGCCATTGGCCGACGCTCCGCGCCCCCGCCACCGCCCTCTTGTCAGCGTTAGCCGGTTGGACTGAAGGCGATTATGCGCCGCTGTGGGGGAGGGGGGTGGGGGGTGGGGGGAAAGCGCGTAGTGTGTGAGAGACGAAAACGGTCGCGGTTGGTGGTCGTCCCTCTTTTCAGGATTCCTCTTTCTCCATTAACTCGAATGAGGTCGGCCATCGAATTCTTCAACTCTCCGAAATAACTACGTGCCCCGGCAGCGATCCAAATAAACCGGTTATGGGAAGTAAACGATAAGACGATCTTCCGTAGATCGATTACAAACAATCGGGATCGTATTTGCCGATATGATAAAATGTAAAAATAAAATCTTGCGTTCGTGCAATGTATTTATTGACTACAAGCTGGCCCGACAGACGTCCTGTCCATATTTCAAGAATCAACCAAAGATATTGTTCCTATCGTCAGATATCATCAACAATTACGATTTTTGCCGAATTTTCCGACTTTCCTCTGTATTTCTCCATATTTTTTGCCCTGAAAACATTTCCAGGACCATAACGAACGAAAAAGTATTACGTATATCCATCGTTCGAATCATGAGTTATGGTCTTGAGATCATAAAAATCCCATAGAAAAATGCTCTTTCAGTTTTTTTCAATTTTCAGAACAATTTTTGCAATTTTCCTTTCCCTAAAAAACCTTATTCTGACTATTATGAAGAATTTGAGAAAATAGTCAAATCAGTCCTGCCGTTCTCAAGTGATGCGCTTACCAACGTACAGCATTTAATTTTTATTTATGTAGATTGTATTACAACATCACATTATACAAGAAAAACACCAGTTACCATTTTACCAACCACTTAAACAAAATAAGAAAAAATATTTCTTTAGTTGATTTAGTCACCATCAAAAAAATTAAAACGTTTTAAAGTTGATCATGAGTGATGAAATGAAAGGTTGTTTTTCTTGTTGTATATAGTGATGGACGAGTTG
>NNCF01129081.1:1084022-1106632 GCA_002313205.1 Laupala kohalensis | reverse complement strand
GAGGAAGCAGTAGGTGAAAGAACGGGGAAAAGAGAAGAAATGGGTGTCGAGATAGGAAGAGGAGATGGTGATGAGGTAGGAGCAGAAGGTGGAGATGAGGTAGGAGGAGGAGATGAGGTAGGTGCAGGAGGAAGTGTAGGAGTGAGTAGTGGGGCAGGTGGATGATGTGAGGTCAGATGTGAAGCTAGAAGAGAACCGAAGTGCTGTTTCCCAGACGGTCTCAGGTGTAAACCATGCTGGGTAAAGTCCTTGGCAGTCAGGAGTGGTTGCAAATCAAAAATGTGATTTTTGTGTCTGCCAGGTGTTTGTTTTATTTGTCAAAGGAGAGATTATCTTAATGTTTATTCAAGATGTTCAATTTGTTTAAAATTTATGTTCGTCGTTGAGAAGCCGAATTCGGCGGAAATACAAGTGTATTTCATGTTTACATGGGTTGTCAGTTATGTGTGTTTCTTTTGGGGGATAGCATGAAGGTTGTTTTGTTGTATGTGATTCAAGTTAATTAAATTTAATGGATTTCAATTTGTCAATAGCGTTTTCCTGNACACACACTATATATATATATATATATATATATATATATATATATATATATATATATATATATATATATATATATATATATATATATATATATATCAAAGTACCCAAATAATTTAAAAATAATTTTTAAGAATTTTTTTTTTCGAAATTTTTTAAAATATTTTTTATCGTCACAAACGAAAATTTTTAACCTAAATATCCAAATTAAAAATGAGTCATTGATTTTCGAAAAGTTTTTAAAATTTCCTTTGTTCCTAATGGAAATGTATAGTTATCTAAGACATTCATTATTACCTACATTATTAAGTCTCACCATTCATGACAAAAAAGCTTAAGGGAATAGACTTTAGTATTTAAATCACATTTTCTTTCAAACAGACTCAAAACAATACTTTTAAGCGGAGTGCATATATATAAGTACCAAAAAATATATTTTTGGTTAAGATCATTAAAAAAATCTAAATTTTTTTCGAAAATTTTTTCTCCAAACTTTTGGATATTTAGGTATACATATTTTTCGATAGGGACCATAAAAATTTTCAAAATTCTTTTTGGAAAATTTTTTTGAGTATTTATTGGGTACTTAGGTATATATATTTTTCGATTGGGAACATCAAAAATTTAACAATTTTTTTTCCACAATTTTTTCTTCGTAAATTTTTTTGAAAAATGTTTGATTACTTAAGTAAATATATTTTTCGATCAGACCGTAAATTCAACATTCTTTTGAACTTTTTTGAATTTTTTTTATATTTAGATATATATATTTTTCGATTGGGACAATAAATTATTCTTAAAAAGTTTGAAAAATTTTTTTCGAAAAAAATTATTGAGTTCTTAGTTGTATATATTTTTCTATTGGGACCATAAAATTTTTCAACTCTTTTTCGAAAATATTTTTGAAAAATTATTGGGTACTTAGGTATATATAATTTTCGATTGAGACCATTAAAAATTTAACCATTTTTTGAGGAAAACGTTTCCTCGCAAAATATTTTGAATTTTTTTTGTTTACTTACTATATCAAAGTACCTGAAAAATATACCCTTGGAACCATAAATCTTTTCAAAATTTGTTCTTGAAATTTTTTTAAAAGTTTTTAGGTACATAGGTAAATATATTTTTGGATCAAGACTATAAAAAATTCAAAAAAAAATTCGAAAACTTTTTGAAACCTTTTTTGGTACTTAGGTATATATTTTCATATTAAACAAAGAAGTTTCTAAATTTTTTCTTACATTTTAAACTTCCAAATTGAACAGAAGTTCGTGTGCACGTTACTCTTCATGTATAGTGCAAAAGCGTCTTTTCGCTTCTCCGTAAACCACGACATCCTAAATTTTTGTGTAATTAAATAAAATCATCTCAGGTTATTTTTGGCCGTTCTATTTATATATCTTCCGATAAAACACAAAATAAATATTTGAAAATCTTTCAACTTTTGTCGTTAAGTAGAGGATCTCATGCACGTTACTCTTCGTATACAGAGTGAACGTTATTTTCCTCCGTGCATCGGACATCGAGAATTTTCGTCAATTTTTTTTAAAAACCCAAATTCATTTGAGGTAATTTTTGGCCGTCGTATTTTCCGATTAACCATAAGACAGTATTAAATTTTTTTCTCACTTTTTCAAATTTTGCAGAGGAGTGGAGGCTTGTAAGTTAATCTTCGTACATAGGGTAAAAAGCGTTTTTATGCTCCTCAAGATACCCTGACAAGGAAAATTTTCGTGAAATTTATTGAAAAAATCCCAAATATATCTTAGGTAAATTTTGGTCCTTCTACATATTTTTTCCAATTAAACAAAAAATATGATAATTTTACTTCTCTTTTTCAATTTTTGTGCTGAAATAGAGGATTGTTTTCACGTTACTCTTCATGCATACGCATAAAGCGTTGTTGCGCTTCTTCTTAAACCGTGACAACTAGAATTTTTGTGAATTCTTTTGTTGAGCTTTAGGGACCGCCAACGGCAAGGTCATTAGAGCCCTTGCAGGTGGGGGAAATGTGCAGTTTTGCACCATAGCCGTAGTGACTCTTCCCCGTGTGTGGAACTCGCCGATGAACTCGACCATACCCACTAAAAATCCCTCCTGAATTCAATAAATATCTAAATATAAAGATGAGAGGAAAGAAAAGGAAACAGTTGCCCAATACATTAAATTGAAAATGAAATAAATTCCGAAAATTATAATTTTCAAACTACGGAAAGGAAAAATAAAAGGAAAGAAAAAAAGGGAAAAGGAAAGAAGAATGCAAATTTATATTATCCCGAGAACTTGTGAGAGGAGCCCCGATCTACTCATAAAATTCAATAGTTTATTAACACCATTCGTTTCATTTCCGAGAATTGTTAGTAAATCTGCAGCTAAACCAATTTGCCTCCGTATTCTCGTTTACTTTCTGTAATCAGTTAGGAGGTGACGCACTGTCAGAGAAGAGCTATACTCCTCACAAACGGGTTCATCATCAAGTAGCAAAAGAGACCGATGTGTGAGAGGACAATGTCCTACGAGCAGGCGGGTCAGCAAGACCTCGTCGCGCCTGGTTGACCTACAGGAACTGCTCCGTGACTTAACAGAGGATTTGATAAGTCGGAGCTTATTCCCTTCAACAGCCAACCACTCATTGTTCCATTCACTCAGAAGCCTTGTCTTGATGGAATTTAGAAGATACTTTTTTGGAATAGTGAAGAAATCCACGCAATTCTTGAGGCATGCCGCCTTCGCGGAAACGTCTGCTGCCTCATTTCCTCTGATTCCCACGTTTCCGGGAATTCAGCAAAACATTTTGTTCTTCCATCACTTTGGTGCGAGAAAAGCACATCCTGGATGTTGTGGATCAACTTACTAGCTGGATGCATAGTTTGGATGGCTTGAATGACACTCAGAGAATTAGAGCAAATCAGGAAATTTATTACACGTGAGCATTTCGTTGATCACATTGCTCTAAATATGGCGTAACACTCAGCGGTGTAAACGCTGCACAGACCGCCAAGACGGTAGTACCAGGTCTTACGGGGGCACACCACGGAGCAGCCGACACCATCGATCTGCTTCGACCCGTCTGTAAACACAGGAATATAGATCCGGTGTTAGTCATGGATTATATGGAAGTATTCCCTCAACATCGCGGCTGGAGTGTTCTTGTCATGATTCAGAAGATCAAAATTAATCTTCGACTTGTGCAAAACCCAAGGAGGAGTTTTACTGAAATCTTGATTCAGGACATCAGATGTGCGTATAATGAAGTTTTCCAAAATTTGTTTGGAGCGATATCCAAATGGTTTGGTTGCTCTGTGTGTTGTTGTAAAAACTAATGGAAGATGGATGAAATACTGCGTTGTGTATCAGTTTGTCGGGTAAAGTACACAAATGGGTATAGTGCCGTAACATGAGTAGTTGACTCCGAAGGGAAAGAGATGGTTCGCCTCTGTTGGCATATAAACTGGGAATGGGAATAGCACGGTAGGCTCCCGTAACTAGACACATTCCTGCATGATGGACACTATCCAAATTCTTTAAATAGCTTTTACGAGCAGAGCTATATACAACGCAGCCATAATCGAACCAAGATCTTATGAATGTTCGATGAAACTGGAGAAAGGAGAACCGATCAGCGTCACAATCCCTACTACTCAAGTACTTCAATAGATTCAGAGACTTTAATGTTCTCGCTCTTGGGTCTGTACGATGTTCAATCCAGTTCAGTCTCTGATCAAAGATTACACCTAAGAATTTTACAGAAGGATAGAATTTTAGAACGTTGTTTCCCAGGGCGAGGTGAGGTTCTGGCAGGAGACTTGGTCTCCTACTGAAAAGAATACAGCGCATTCTCTCAGTAGAAAAACAAAAGTCAATCGTCTTTGACCAGTGGTACAATATATTGAGAACGAGTTGGATTTGTCGCACCGCACCTATGACACTCTGCGATGAGCAAAAGATGGCAAAGTCGTCGACAAAAACAGAGTGTTGGATAGGATTCTTTGCAGCGGATGTTATGCTGTTAATAGCCATTGCAATTAAAGTCACACTCAGGACTGAATACCGTTCTCTTGAAGAAGGAGACACGAAGTGTCTCTTCCAATTCTGTACCGGAAGGAACGCTGATCCAAAAAGGACTGTAACATCAGAGGAAGATGTCTTCCAAAACCCGATGCATAGAGTTGTTTCAAAATGCAATGACGCCAAGTAGTATCATAAATCTCATCGATGTCAAAGAATATTCCAACGACATATTTTTCTTCGGACGAAGGCATTTTGAATTGTTGTTTCTAGGAGAAGTAAATTGTCCAGGGTGGAATGGAACTTCCTGAAACCACACTGAGATCGACTCAGCAGTTTATGCCTTTTAAAACACCAGAGGAGACGTCGCTTGATAATTTCCGCCAGAGTTTTACCAACGCAACTCGATAAGGCAATGCTTCGATAACTACTGATGGCTGTCTTGTCCTTCCCGGGTTTTAGTAGGGAGATTAGTGTTGCTTCCTTCCACGAATTAGGGAATACTCCCTCGAACCATGAAAGATTAAAGACATTCAGAAGATATTATTTCGATTCTAGGCTGAGTTGCATCAGCATCTCATAGTGAATGGAATCAAGGCCAGGAGCAGTGTCGTGGGCTGTCCCTAGAGATGACTCGAGTTCCCACATTAAAAAGGGGGAGTTGTAGGGTTCCCAGTTGGTGGATCGGAAGTCAAACGATGTACTCTCTCCTATTTCCGTATTCCTCGCGAAATCAGGATCGCAGTTTGCTGTAGATGTTAGATCAGCAAAGTATTTAGCCATCACTGTTGCCATTTCTCTGTTGTTCGTAAGAACCTGACCCTGCTAATTGAGTCCAGATATTAAGACTCGAGGATACCTTCCTGATATATTTCGGATTGATTCCTATACTTTAGTTGACATTATTGTTCTCTTAATGGTATTTAGAAACTCTTTCCAGGAGGTGGATCTGGATTCTTTGATAGTTCTGCGCGCTTTTGCTCTAGCAATCCGATATGCGGCGAGGTTTTCCGGAGATGGGCTACACTTCAATTTCCGTAATGCTCTTCGCCTTGCCCGAATGGTGGAGCAACATGCGTCGTTCCACCAGGGGACATGAGGTCTTCGCGGAAACATAGATGTTTTCGGAATGGATTCTTCAGCGGCGTGATCAATCACCTCGGTCAAATGGTCGACCCCCTCTTGGACACTTCCCGTGTCTCTGAAACTAGTCAGAAAGCGATACAGTATCCAGTTAGCCTTTCTGAGAATCCATTTCTGAGGTTTTCATTCGGGAACAGTCGCACGTTCCTGCAAGGACAACCAGAGAGGATGATGGTCGCTACCACGCAGATCATCTTCTACCTTCCATTGGAAGATATCAGCAACTTCAGGAGAACAGGTCTAGAGCAGTCTATGATCCCGTTGCAAAAACAAAGTGGGTCATCTCCCCGGTGTTCATTAGACATAAATCTTCACGCTCAAAGAGATATTCAGCAGTCGGCCCCTAGGGCAATCACTCGACGAACCCCACAATGCACTGTGGGCGTTAAAATCTCCAAGGAGGAGGAATGGTCGAGGGAGCTGGTGAATTAAATCCCTAAGGGAAGTCTCCGAGAAATCTCGTGCCGGAAGAAGATATATTGAATACACGATCGTAGCTGGTATGCTGTAAATTGTGACTTCTATAGCCTGGATTTAAGTTTGTAGGAGAACGGGTAAGGAGATAATAGTGTTTCTAGCAAACACGGCAACTCCACCTCTTGCTCGATCTCACGTAGTGTCGTTATACCTGAAGCTGATGTATCCCCCAGAGAGGGAAAGTGTTGTGGTAAAAAATGTGTCTCTTGCAGGCAAATACAGGTCGGATTGCGACGCGCTAAGAGCTGTAACTTTTCACCTTGATTTTTATAGCCATTAAGGGTCCACTGAAGTATGGTAGCCATTACTATTTTGAACCTCCTGGGTCGGGCTCCTGACTGTGCATTGCCGCGTCAACGTCGGACAATACACAATCCGACTCGGAGGAAGGAAGCGCAGAGACGTTATTTTTACGTCGCCGCAACTTGTTGGACGGTATTGTTGTTCTCAAGAAATCGGCAAGGTGTTGGGGTTTAGCTTCTGAATCTTGCTTTTTCTTCGTCTGTTGCTTGGTACATGCTGTAAGTACTTTAACACTGCTGGATTTGTTCTATGTAGAAGTAGGACTGGGTTTCGCTGAAGATTTTGGCTTCTCGCGAACAGGTTGAAGAACTTTCTTCCCACAATTGCACTGGCATGTGCACGACATTGTCTTAGACATGTCAGTGAAATTTGTCTGGATTGAAATGTTCTTCTTAATCACAGGAGTCTTTGCTGCGGTGGAGTAACTGGTAGAAAATACAGGGTGTCGGGCTCTGTATTTCTTCCCTGTTTCACCGTACGAGATCTTCTCAGTTGTCTTTATCTCCTGGACTTTCTTTTTCTCAAAATAGGTGACGCACCCTCGGTTCCATACTGGGTGACTATCTGTGCAATTAATGCATATAAGACCCCAGGCATGAAACACCGGGTTCGTGTGCCTCTTTCCCGCACTTTCCGCGGATATCACGGCCCTTACACGATGTTGTTGTGTGACCAAATTTCTGGCACTTTAAACAGCGCAGAGGATTCGGAATATAGGGTCGCACTGGCAGGTTTAGCCATCCAGCTTTTAGATCTCTCGGTAGTTTAGGACAGTAAAATGTAACGATGAAGAAGGCGGTTTTCTCAGGAACACCACCAACCTTCCTCATGATCTGACTGACCTCTACTACGTGGTTAGCTTCCCATTCCTTAACCAAATCTTCGCAAGGCATGTCCATAATATCCCTGCAAGTGATTACTCCCTTGCTACGGTGGAGCTCACACTTTGCAGGGTATTGTCCCAGCAGTGTACATTGAAGTAACTTTAGCGCTTGCTTACTTGTTTTTGTTTCAAGTAGCATCGCTCCATTTCTCAATCTCTTAATACTTTTTACATTACCAACGAGACCTTCAAGTCCTTTAAATATATAAAATGGTGAAATTTTCTCGACGCTTCCGATGGTTCTCGACATTAATATGAAAGCATTCTCATACGGAATGCTCTGCGTCTTTGTATTGTTATCTTCTGAAATGGGAGGGCTGTGAACCCTCGGCCGCTTCGAAGAGGCTTGGGTGTCTGCCTCCCCTTGCGGTCCATCCGCTCCGCAAAGTGACGCGTTACTTTCCACGCGTATGGATTTTATTTCATCCCCGTGTTCCCCACCCACCACGGAGTCCAACAAGGGGACAGCCCACTGGGGTGCCAGGGTTAACACGGGGATAGAGCGGGGACACGCAGGGTTCTTTAAGCAGGGTAGCTCCAACGCAGCGGACCAACGGGAAGGATCCTCTGCACCCCCCCCCCCTCACCATGGAGTTCAGTCGAAGACCTAGTCCGAGCCGATTGGTCGGGGGTGGGTTAGCCCGCGATCGCCCGCCTTGAAGTGGCCGAGGTCAAAGCATGTGTATTGGATTACGCATCCTTCTAGGTATGCATGGTTCCTCAACTCAGGAACCATGCCAGGATACCTATTCCCTCCGACAAGAGTCGCCATGCACGTCAAACACATGGGTGAGGGTTCAGCACACAGAGTAGGCCAGTAAAGAATATAAAAGCGATAAAAGTAAAGCGATAAAGGTAAATAGGAGAAAAGAAAAGTAAAAGAAATGAAATACTTGAGAGCCTTCTCTGATCCCACCGTCAGGATGAAAAAATTTCGTTTCCAACTGAAATCATTTTCCGCCGTTCTACGTATGTTTTTCGATTAAACACAAAAACGTTTTGAAAATTGTTTCCTCACTTTTTCAACTTTGTCGGTGGAATTGACGTTACTCTTCATATATAGGGCACAAGCGTCATAGAACTCTTCCTTAAACCATAAAACCGGGAATTTTCGAGAAATTTTTGAATAAGTCCCAAAAATCCTTTCCATTTTGAGACAAATGTAAGTGCAAATTTCGTCCAAAAGCATGAGATAGTTTTTTTTTCTTTTGTGATTTGGTATATAATACCATTAGTCAAAAATATTCTGGTAAACTATCATAATTGGCCGTTTTCTTCTCTTAGACAAGAAATATTTTGATTTTAAAAATTAAACCTTTATGATGCACTAGTATATTATAAAAATAAGCCAGGATAAAATAGTTTATTTCATTATTACTCTGAATAAATTACTTTGTAAATTTTGTCTTCGGAGAAGAAGTTTGTCCTTTTAGTACACATGCATTGAGTTCTTTTTGGGCTTACCAAAAAAGTTGCTTTTTTGAAAAGTACACTTCTATGATGGCTAGTAAGGCATGAGAATGAACATTGTTTTATATTCTGCCGATTAACTCTCAAAAAAGAGCAGTCATTGCAATCTAAGAGAGTTCATAACATGAATAGCAAATACAAGTGTAGAAATTACGGATGTGTAAAAAAACTCATAGCGATACAATGGCACACGACGAAATGTGTGAATATCCCCACATCCCTTTAAGTGCATCAAGGAAAATACCCTCCGAAGGGGCTCTCACAGGTAATCCCGCCTTTCCTTATCTGTTGTGGTCATTTTTTCCCTTTTCCCAAGTTTAAAGTCCTAATACATATTGCTATAAAATTAACCATTTATCTTACATTATTAAGTGACGACTCATTTTACTCGTATGAGATAGACGAATAAAATACAATTTGAATCACATTCTACGACGTCCAGTCCTAGGTGGCATTCTCTTTTTTTAAGGTTGAGATACAATTCAAAGCATAGACAAATGCAGCAAAGGCATCAATTTATATTTTCATATTGTTGTATTTGTAAATGGGAAAAGTAGCGTGCTACTGAAGCTTATCTACCTGAAGCGATAGGAGTTAGGAGTAGGGTGGTAGGCCATTGTTAGTAGGTGGGCCGATTAGCTGAGTTTACCAACAACTTGGCTCACGTGGAGGGGTTAGTAGAAGAAGTTAGTAATAGTTATTTATTGATACTAGGAGGACCTGGATAGAGGAAGGGTTGCTTTTCAGTAGTCACAGCTATATGAACTGGGACATTAATGTGAAAAGCTACAAATTTTCTGGCATCATCGCGATCAATTGGGAAAGACATCAATTGGCCGATAGATGAATACCCGGCTGTTTTGAAACAAAAAATATCAGCCCGCTGTGCCGAATCGAAACACCTCACTACGTTCATGTCGATAAATAGTACATAATTAATATTGAACTAATTGTCGTAGAAGAAGATTTGAATAAAAACTGCCCGAGAAAAAAAGCTAACAATTATATAAATATTTTCTTTGGCGTTTACTTTAAACTATCCTCTTAATGAAATAGAATAAAATCATTTTTATTTTAGATCAGAAAAAATCTTCCTTTTATAAAGTTATGCATAACATTGAATTTTAAAGTGGTTATTGAATAACGAATTGAAAAAATAACGAACTCAATATATCCAAATCAATGTCCTCCAATTATATCCACTCACATACCCAATTCTATGTTCACTTCCGAAACTAACGAAGTCATGGAAATCATCAGCTCATTAAAAAACAAATTTTCAATAGGCATAGATGATATGCCTGAGTTTATTGTTAAATCTTCGTCCCACGCTATATTAAATCCACTCGTAAATATTTTTAATAGTTCTTTATCGGAAGGGGTGTTTCCCAATATATTTAAGAGAGCTAAAGTGAAACCTTTACACAAGAAAGGAAACAAACTTAATATTGGAAATTACCGACCAATATCTCTACTACCCACTTTCTCAAAAATCCTAGAAAAATTGTTCTATAAGCGTCTTCTAGATTTTTTATCAAAATATAACATTCTCTCTGACGATCAACACGGTTTTAGGAAATCCTTTTCCACTACAAGCGCCATATTTTCCTTCTTAAACGATGTTACCACATCTCTAGACAGTGGAGAAAATCCTCAGGGTGTTTTTCTTGACTTATCCAAAGCATTCGATGTCATCGATCACGGAATTCTCCTTACCAAATTGCATTCTTTAGGCATTCGTGGACTTCCACATCAATGGCTAACTTCTTATTTAAAAGATAGATATCAACAAGTAGAAATATCCTATACTAAAAATAAAATACTTGAGCGTTGTCTTTCAGAAACAAAGCCACTTACTTGCGGAGTACCCCAAGGATCAATTCTCGGCCCTATACCGTTTTTATTGTATGTGAACGACATGTCATCCTCCTCATCATATTGCAAAATGGTTCTTTTAGATGATGACACTAATTTACTATGTAAACACGCCAATGCTCAAAAAGTTTTGTCTAACCTTTCGACTTGGTTCCATGCAAATCGTCTCATTGTAAACACTGACAAAACAGTGTCTATGTCATTTCACAATAGTATCACAAAATCTTTACCCCAGGTTTCTCTTTCTTTAAACGGAACACAATTAAAAACTGTTACAAATACAAAATTCTTAGGTCTCCATATTCAAGACAACCTCAAATGGAATTGTCACGTTGACAATCTTAATTCCCAATTAAGCAAATTGTGTTACGCATTCCGAATCTTAGTTAACGCAGTTAGTCTACGTATTTCCCATTGCGTTTATTTTGCAAACGTTTACTCTCATTTACGTTACGGCATTACCTTCTGGGGTAATTCCGGTCAGAGTATTCAAACTTTCAGAATTCAGAAGAGGATAGTTCGGATAATTTGTAAATCTCACCCCCGAAACTCTTGTAAACCTTTATTCAAGGAATTAAATATCTTAACACTTCCCTGCATTTATATTTATGAAACGGTCGTGTTTGTTAAGACCGAATTACTGAAGTGCCACCCTTGCTTTATACGAAACAGTCTCGTTCACGAACACTATACACGCAATAGTAGTAATATTCATCGCCCTAGAGTGTCAACCACTCTTTGCCAAAAGGGACCATACCATTCGGGAATCGTTCTATATAATTCCCTGCCCAAGAATATAAAAGATATTATGAAATTGAATATCTTCAAATCCGCGGTTAAAAACTACCTCCTGCACCAGTGCTTCTACACTGTAAAAGAATTTATTGATTTTAACAAAAGTTAAATTCGTCTTGTGCTTTATCACGCCATTGCTGTAGTACTTTTTAAACAACTTATAACAATTTCAAAAACTATTTTCTTGCATGATTGTGTTGTCTTATGGCTCATATTAATTTAGTTTTATGTGTACTCAACATTGGCACGTTTGTGTACATAAATTCTGTAGCCCCATCCTGGCCCGGGTTTTTCTCCGGTTTTCCTTCGGGTAGAGGCGGATTTATCATACAGGTTCTCTAGGCTTTGTCTAGGGGCGGGTCTATTGTAACAATAAATCGTGAATTTAGTGTTATTTCAATTTTTAAGCACTATACTCAGAATAATCTATAGTTCGATAATAACTTACATGTAATTTTTTGCTTAAAATTACAAACATATTGACATTCTATTAGTATTATAACTCGCAGCTAACTTTTTATCTTATCTAGGAATTTTTGCTGAATTTTTTGAATCCGCCTCTGCCTTAGGGCCCTTGATCGGAATTGATGGGATGGTCCCTTGCTTGCTTCCGGAGAGTAAATTAGTTTTTTTTCCTCCACGTGGTCATACGCAGTTTGTACTGTTTTTTGACAATAAATTTATATATTATTATTAATTAGGCTTATTTTATACTAGCGCCTTACCCCGGGTTCGCATGTTGGAAATTCTTGTTATGTTGCGCTTTAACTTTAAGAGAAGACAAAAGCAGCATGTCAAATATTTCTTTGTCCACCAAAGTGTTTACCCCTGAGGTATTTTTACGTCATCTTATGTGTATTATGTAACAACACAGTTTACCAGGCACATAATATATTATTGATATCCAGACATTTTTATGATGGATTAACGTGAAAAAAATCGATTCTAAAATCATGTCGAAGAATTTAAAACGCTGAAGGCATCAGGACGTATCTAACAATAATTTACCTTCAAAAGCTAAAAATGAAAGAAATTTATCTCTTATTTTGTACACGCATAAATTTTAGGAATACCCTTCTATCATGTAGTAACTCAAAGACTTTGATTGTGTGATGGGAATAGATAATTTTGCACACAAAAAATCAATAGAGTCAGTAATAGAACCAATATGTTGTAAAATTGTATAATATATTATTTTAACCGAATAAAACCTAGGAAACATACATCAAAAACATATCATAACATTGTTGGGAGTACATCATTTTCTGAGTAATGTAGTCTTATTAACGAAACATCGTAGAAGTGCGATTCAAATTTTGTTTTATTCGTCTATTGCAGACGAGAAAAATGAGCCGTCACTTAGTTTCGTGAGATTGTTGTTTACTTTTTTAGCATCCTCAACTGGTCCTTACCTAAAAGGAAATGAAAGTGTAATGAATTACTCTTCCCTTCTTTCTCCTCACCGGAGATAATCCTGAAGGGTCGGCATAATCCTTCCACCTGACCTGTGGGGTTTTGTCGCTGCGAAATTTTGTCCCGACACCGAAATGACAGGTAAATGGTAGAAAAATATCTTGCCAACTATTTTGTTCTCTAAATGGTAAATGTATGTATCTAGTTTCAATGGAAACTTCAAAATTCTAATGATTTTGTCTAAATATTTGGTTTAATTTTTCAATTTCTTAAGAAGAAGATGACAAACAGGAAGATTTGATCCAAAACTTTTGTCATTGCTTGGGATATTACTTGCTCCACAAGAGACAAGGTACACAAATACCTTTGCTTTCCTTTATTATGATAAATATTATTATTATAATAAATAAAAACTATATTATATATTTTTACCATGATATTTTCTTTCCCTGATATGATGTACATAATTAACCTTGCCTTGTCGTTAGAAATTTTCTTTGCTGCTTCCACAGACTCGTTAGTTTTATTGCACAGAAGATGGTGGAATGTGTGAACACACAGACCAGGAAAGGTATTTGTTATCCTATAACAGAAACCATTATTGCAATTTAGATCTCTGGGCACATGAGGATATGTAACTTCATCTTCATCTTAACACAACAGCCAAAGGTACTTCATTCACACTACAAAATGAAAGATGGCAATAATTTATTGTTATATGGTGAATAATGAACATAACGTTCAAAACTGGTCACATTACTATTTTTATATTTTTTCCACAAATTTCAAGAATGAAGACAAAGGAATGAGAGGGGAAAATGTTAAAAGATTTTACGTTTATTTTTGGGGATGCAACACGCTACTTGAGAGTAACAAATGATCTTGGGTTGGTTATCAAACTTGAGAATAAACTGTATTTACATATTGTCAGTAGAGCTCAGACTTTGCATTCTTTATCTCATGGGACCATTTGAATTCAATTTAATAGTGCATAATAATAAATTTATTGTCAAAAAACAGTATAAACTGCGTATGACCACGTGGAGGACATCAAACTAATTTCCTCTCTGGAAGCAAGCAAGGGACCATCTCATCAATTCCAATCAAGGGCCCTAAGGTGGGGGCAGATTAAAAAATTTCAGCAAAAATTCCTAGATAAGATAAAAAGTTAGCGAGTTACTATACTAATAGAATGTCAATATGTTTGTAATATAAATGCATGTTAATTTTTGAAGTATACAGCTTTGACTGTATGAACGAGTTCACTTGTATTGCACAAACAACCCGATTTACACTTGCACTTAAGTAGATACATAGTAGTAAGTAGATACATGTGTAACTTGTTTTTAAAGTGCATACTTTGAATTTGTTAGTGCATTTAATTGGATTTTTTGTGCATATTTTAGACATATTAGCATATATTTTAATTGCACATTTTGAACTTGTTAAAGAAAAATCTGATTTTTAGTGCATTTTCTGAACCCTGACAATTTTTTAACAGCTCAATGTGAAGGTGTATCCAATCGATCACTGACCATAATATTTTGACCAAATACACATTATAGAAATTGATAAAAGAATAAGGAGACAATCTTGAAAAATGTCTTCTAGTTTTTCCATAAGTACATTGCATTTTATGGGATGGACAACACATAATTGACATTATGAGTTGCTTTTTTTCAGAAAATATGTGTATCCTACTTTTTTTTTTCTTTTTTCAAATAAATTTTTTTTTTTAACTATTCAATAATTTATAGTAAATCAATCAATAACATCAAGCTGGTTGATATAAAATGAGATTGTATTTCATATTAATGAACTTAAACATAACTTTTTCCCAATTTAATGAAGAAGTGTTTGCAATTTAATAAAAAAGTTTCAACAAAAAATAACATTTTTTGTAAATGAGATAGAATGATAGCAGCAGTCAATTTATCATTTAAGTGGGTCCTAGAGTTGTCTGAACTCCATAAATATGCACAGGGTAAAGTCATTATTGTCATTTATTCAAGTCATTATTGTTATTTATTTTTAAAGTACATTCGCCATTCTCTTCCATTAATGAGATGATGACACATCTCTAGGGCAAACATTTCACCCTTTTGATTTAACTCACAACTTACAAGTACCTAATCAGGGAGGGAAGTTAGCATCGTCTAGGGGCAGGTAAAAATTGAGTTGGACCAGAACTCAAATGCAGGATCCTGCTTTGGCTGCAAGTGTGCTACCGCTGCACAACCCGCCTCGATCACCGAAGCCCGTGCACAACATCCATTAGGTCTATTCCGGTGAACCTCCGTCACACCCCACATAGGGTATACACAATGTATATTCAGAAGTTACAAGTTTAAAAAATGTAGATATGTAACCAGGGACAAGTGCTCCGAAAATAGGGAGCTGCCTGTGATCACTTATCCCCTATTTCAATAGTTTTAAGTTTCAATAGTAAATATATTATAATAATTTGTTTGCAACCCTCTCCACTTACCTTTTTAAAAACAAACTAGTTTCGGAAGCAGTTGCTTCCATCCTAAACTACAACTGACTGTTAATCGAAGTCCTCTGGTGGCGGGCAGGTAGATTAATTTTGAAATCAAATTATTTTCAAACAGAACTTTGAAATTTAACAATCTGTTCTTGATTAGCTGAATGAACAGTCATTCCCAAACCAACAGTTCAAAATACTCACCAATGTTCTTCATCAATCTCAGTAGAGTTGAGCTCATCTCAATAGCTGAGTTTTGCAGAACGTTTGGTCATGTAAAGCTTGGTATAGAAGATTAAAATCTCTCACTCACTGTTTCAAGAGATTTGAAAACTAGTAGTATACATGTACAAAGCATAGGGAGAATACAGCTTTAGAAAACTAAAATAAAAGATAAAATATACTGATAAAATTGACAGACCTGTGGAAGACCCATTCCTGATATGAAATTGCATTATCATGTGTCTTTTGTATGGTAACATAAACCCATAAATTACATTTTTGTTGCATACGTAACACTAATAAAATATATATACAGTATAAGTCTTGAAATAATATTGAAGAAATTTGTTATAATAAAAATAACAAATTTTTGAAGTGTTATGGTTGCTCAAAGTCTGAAAAAAGTTACTGTTAGTAATGAGTAAGGGGTTTATTAATTACATAAGTTAAGGAAATATTTTTAAATTTACCAGGTATGTGTGTTTGATAACATGTAGTTTTTTAATACCTCTTTCAGTAGTTTAGTTTTATGGATCTTTTAGAAACTTGATAACATTTAAATTCATAGACAACTTGAGTCCAGTTGGAATTAAAAACAATTACTTTTTGTAACATTTCTTTGAGTGTATCATTTAACTTTCATGCACTAAATCATTTTTTAATCAATTTTGTGTATGCTTTATTTATACAGATATTAAAATGCTTATGAAATTGATTAAACAAGATTTTTATTTATAAAATTTGGTTTGGATACTACTGAGAAAACTTTTAAATGAATATGAGAAAGTATGGTTTTGCACTTCTAATTTTATATGAAAAAATTATTACTTCTTCTAGTTCAAGTATATTTTTAATATATGGTACAATTACTAGGGTTTAACAGGTCTTTTGTTACCTACTAGATCTGTTGGTTTGTTTTTTGCATTAACATTATTGGTTCAATGGAATTTGTTTGAAGTGATTATCAACTTCCTATTTTAGCAGCCACATAGCCACAGGGAAGGTCCTTCTTGAGAGTCCAGATATGTTTTCTCAGCATTGTTTCATGTTAAATCAAACAATAAAGCAATGTTTTTATATCCATGATCTTAGATATTAACAAAACTTGACACACATATTGCTTTTCTGTCTTTTAGTACATTAAAAAAAATTGTTTGGTTGTAACTCAAAAAACTTAGGTTTTTCTTTAGTACGGTAACACAAAACCATAAATAGACATGTTTGTTCTAGTTTCATCATAATCTGAGATCATGAATGTATTGATGCTGTTGAACTAACATGGAGTGACACCACATTTCATACTTATCAGCATAACATACAGTTAATTTGTGTGAAATCATGATATTAACAATTAAACAAATTACAAGTATAGCAACAAATAACTTTAGAGATAACATAAATAGTTACTCATTGGTAAGAAATCTTTACCATAAATAAATTAGCTATGGGCTTGATCTTGAGTGCACATCCCATCAGCACACTCCTACTTCTTCCAAACAATCTCGCCCATTAGAACACTGTATCGCCAAATAACATTCACTGTATTCTGTGTTTGTGGCCAACTACTAGAGACATGAAGTGAAGGGCAGGACTTAGGGCTCTCTTCCTCAGACAGAATTCCACACAGTAACATTGTGAGACCTTCCCAAGGGACACCACCTCAGTGTAGCACTGACCGTGCAGGTGGAGAGAGTATGCATGTTCCAATGAAGCTGAGAGCTATACTGGCAGTAGCGTAGCTACTGTCAGGGCCTCCCACGCCAGACAGGTCCCAGTGGAGGTTGTTCCAGACAAAGACACCGACCTATTGTTCCTAACACCCCTCCACATTCATTCCACCTGTTGCCTTGTAGGAGGAGGAGGGATCATCAAAGGTTAAGGGAAGGAAAACCCCGACAGAAAACTGAACTGGTCCTCTGGGCTCTGGGGGTTGGTTTTAGGGCTGACAACCCATCTGCATAAAAAAATTACTGTTCAGAAGCCTAACAATTATAGATACCAGACTGAAAAACAAAGACGACTCTGCAAACGAAATAAGGAATACGTGAATTTTGGAACATCGAACATCCTCTTAACATTAACACAACCAAAACCAAGTAGGTAGAAACAACACATCTAAACAGACCTCCTCTTAAACTAACTAAAATTAATAATATAGAATATGAAAAAGTAACTTCTTTTAGATATCTTGGAGCTCTTATCACCAAGGACAGTAAAATGGAAGATGAAATAAGATCAAGAATCACTGCGGGAAATAGAAATAAAAAAGTTAACATTCAACTGTATAATAACATCATCAAATTTGTTCTCATATGAGTGTGAATGTTGAACCCTGACTGCAGCTACACAACAAATGCTTCGAGTCTGGGAATGGAAAATACTGCAGCATGCGAATGAACCTATTCAGGAACAAAATTTATGAAGAATTAGAACTAATAAAGAACTATCAGATTTATACAAAGCTCCTGATATTGTGTCGTGTATTAAAATAAGAAGGTTAGAGCAGGCAGGACATTTAATAAGAATGGATGAAGAGAGAGCTGTTAAGAAGGTATTTATGGGAAGAGTTGAGGGAAGAAGAAAAAAAGGCAGACCCAGATAGATGGTTGGATCAAGTGGAGGACGATTTGAGAAGTATTAAGGTTAAGATAATGTTATTCTATAAAATTCATGCTTAACTAATATGGATGATTCCATTGTCGTGAGTGTTGGGTGACCATACATATTTTTTGTGAACATGTACTCAGTTTTACATCTCTGTCCTCTGCACGCAAAAATAAGTCAATAAAGCTTTATTCATTGACCACATTATCATTCAAAACTGCTTTTAAATAAAAATCTGAAAATATTATAGGGTATATTGAAGAATATTTATCTAAGTTGGGTGTTGTAGGCAAGTGTGTGGCCTTTGTTAGTGATAATACAAACAGCAACTTGGGAGGTATAAGCTAAAGAGGAGGTAATAATTATTTTATTTATTTATTTTATTATATGCCTTTTGGCGAGATTCAAGGCAACTTATGGTACTAAACCAACATTCATCTGGAGTTGGTGAGGGAAACCCCAGCTGAAAACCTCACCTATTTTGGCCGAGCAGCGTTTAAACCCACGCTCTACCACTCAGATGGATCGTGGGTGCAAAGATGCTACCACTAGACCACTGCTTTCGGTAAGACGTGTATTTACAAAGTTGACCAAATCTTCATTTTTTTACAGTTGTTAAGTTTAATGTTTCCCAATGTAAAATGTAAGACTTTGAAGTTCATCAGTGTAATTGAATGCATATTTATTCTTATGTGTAATTAATTCTGTTCAATTAGTCCTCTCTTTTTCTTGTAACATCCTGGATTTTTTCCTTAGTTGTCCTGTTTCATAGTATAGTATATGGTCAGGTGTGTGCAAGTATATTCACATAAGAACTGACCTGTGAACACACACACATTTATATGATTTAATATAATATAGTATACATGGGTGGGCCGGAAAATGAGCCTAAATAGAATCACACATTGCCATCCCACATTTTCATGAGTGGAATAGTGACTTGGGAACTGAATTAAATTTAATTTTATTAGTAACAATTTTATTTTGATTGGTAGTAAATCAATTTTGTCTCATTTTCTGTACTTAAATTATCAATAAATTTTGCCCCTAGAAATAAGACAAATTAGAGAGTTCTTCACAATAATAAATTAAGTTAAGTAACATACCAATTTTATCTATTTTCAATAAAATCCTAACATCCAGAAAAGTTATAAAACAGGGTTCGGCTGTATCCTGATAATATCCTCTCCACAACTGGTTCAGAATATGAAAACACGTTAGGAATTTTTAGTGTCTGTAAGTCATTTGGATTCGAGTCTTCATCATCCAGAATGTGAATAAACAACAGAATATGCTGTTGATATATGTTCAAGAACATACGAAGACAAATCCAAATTAAAATTTTTATGATGTTTACTCACAGGTATTTCAAAATTTAAGGTATTAATTCATAAATCTTTGAAAATTTAGAGTCAACATCTGTATTTTCATCCTTAAAATAAGAAAATGTAACTTCATTGTAATGAGCATAAGACTTTTGCATGATTATTCTTTTCCCAGTTGCTGGGTTCACTACTTGTAAATCACTGGTCACACAACCAAAATTAACAAATGTTATAGATTTGAATCAAATGAATCAATTCATTGCCAAGAAAACAGTTATAACTGTGTATGACTTATGCCAAGGGGCATTTATATGACTTAATATGGGTATCAACTGTTAATGTCAATTTGACTTGATGGAAACAGATTTCATTTTAAGCCTGTACCGTTTTTATCTTTCAGTTTAAGCTTTCACTAGAAGTTATCTTAATCTACATGATATCTTATCTTCTTATAAGATTGCTATCCTCTTCTTTATTTTTCCCTGAAGTTTCCAGTCTTATTGGCAATAAAACCATTTATGATTTTTTATATACAGGGTAATTGTAAATTTGCAGACAAAAAATATCTATAGGTGTTAAGTGTCATTCATAAAGGAAAGAGTTATACTAAACAACTGAACAAAATTTAAAATTTAAAGCAACCATATAAAACTAACACAGGTAGGGTACAATATCACTTATTGTTTTAAATAGCGATTTATTCCTAAAAATTTTATTTAAGTGTCAGCAAATGTCAAGCGCCTTCTTTTTTTTCTAGCCAAAAATCAGCAGTAATGCTGAAACTGCTGAGCTACAAAATTACTCATTCAAATTTTTTGTCATGGGCAAGACTTGACATGCTTATATATTATTGAACATTCATTACATGTTAGATACCTTAACCTCCTTTTTCAGATGAATTTTTCCCAATTAAAATTTGTTCTGCAAATATTGGAAGAACCTTATAAGTTCATAAAGCAAATAAATTCTGTGATTTTCACAAATATTTGAAAAACAATATGTGCCCACTCCTGTACAAATCAAAAACAAATTTATTTCAGTGAATCACTCTTAAGTACAAAAGGCATCCTGCATAACTCTTTCAAAAGTGGGTCATTTTATTCAACATTGACTACATAATGACTTGCTGTAATTGGCTAACAATTGTCAGGCAGTGTTGCAATATCTCGATAGCTGTTCATATTGATCAAACATTTCATTTCACAATTAGCTGACTGACAACCCAAGAGAAAAATTTCTAATGATATGTTTCTCCACAATTTTTTAAGTTTCCATTAAAATCATCAGGAATGTTTAATTAAATAAAATGCAAATATGAAAAAAAAATCAACTATTTTATTCACCTAAGACATAAGAATATAAGAAAATGGAACATCTATCTCCTTCATAACAGCAAAGCAGAATTATCTTGAAGACCCCATCTAATTTTCTTTTACACTCACCAATCCTGTTTGACGTGCAAGTAATCTTATTACTATCGCAGCACTGCAAGATAAAAATAAAATTAATAAAAGTAGGTGATAAATAAATAATTTACACATCTTAGTTCTACAAACCTTAGGGTAGCAACCAGACCTGCTGGCATAAATTTTCCAGAATTATAGAACCTATAACCCATAAGACCTGCTAAAACTGAACTACTTCCCAAAAGTAAACCATAATTTGCAGGGTTCTGACTGGTTTGGTAAGCCCCATAGCATAAAACACTCCCAAACAGCAGTCCAGCACCTAGCGAAGGGATACTCCCTAAGACGAAAATGAGAAGTATTAGTTACAATTAACACTCATGGTGTAAATTTGACGTCTGAGCTACTTTACTAATAAATGTTATTACCTGCTTTAACATATCCCATAATACCGCCCGCAGCCACAGTAGCAGCATAAGCAAAACTTATAACATCGACACCCATGCCTTCTTTTATAACCAGTCTCTTTACAATAAAAATAAAAATGAACAACAACAAGAAAATTAAATGTCACGAATGAAATGTGCGATATCACTCCAAACTTCCCAGCCTCTCCCACCTGTCTCCCGCAGTCAAAATACACGACTTCGACCAGCTCCGACGATACTCGACACAGACCGATCCGTGGGGCTAATAAGCATCGATACACAGAAATCGATTATCTCGTCTTGAATCGCAACAGTAAACACAAAGTTGGTTTCACACTACAAGCAGAAAAGGGTACCAAACCAATGAGAGATTTCAGACTGGATAGATTTTATGTATTTATATACATTAGTTTTTCTGTGTCATGTTCCCATCACATGACATTACACGACTACGCCTGTTTTACAATAAAATATCTGTGATCTTATTTGTCTGTTTTCATCACTTCCAGTCTTGTACATTTCTCTTCTTTGTAATAATAATAAATTTATTGTCAAAAAAACAGTACAAACTGCGTATGACCACGTGGAGGACAATAAACTAATTTACTCTCCGGATGCAAGCAAGGGACTATCCCATCAATTCCGATCAAGGACCCTAAGGCAGAGGCGGATTCAAAAATTTCAGCAAAAATTCCTAGATAAGATAAAAAGTTAGCTGCGAGTTATCATAGTAATAGAATGCCAATATGATTGTAATTTACGCAAAAACTTTACATATACAAATTATTATCAAACTATGGATTATTATGAGTATATAGTGTTTTAATATCATAAAAATTGAAATAACACGATTTATTATTACAATAAACTTGCCCCTAGACAAAACCTAGAGCACCTGTATAAGAAATCCGCCTCTACCCGAAGGAAAACCGGAGCAAAATCCGGGATACCGAATTAATGTACACAACCGTGCCAAAGTTCAGTACACATAAAACTAAATTAATATGAGTCATACGGCAACACAATCATGCAAGAAAATAGTTTTTGAAATTGTTATAAGTTATTTAAAAAGTGCTACAGCAATGGCGTGATAAAGTACAAGACGAATTTAACTTTTATTAAAATCAATAAATTCTTTTACAGTGTAGAAGCACTGGTGCAGGAGGTAGTTTTTAACCGCGGATTTGAAGATATTCAATTTCATAATGTCTTTTATATTCTTGGGCAGGGAAT
>NNCF01129081.1:1034791-1083649 GCA_002313205.1 Laupala kohalensis | reverse complement strand
ATTGGGAATTAAGATTGTCAACGTGACAATTCCATTTGAGGTTGTCTTGAATATGGAGACCTAAGAATTTTGTATTCGTAACAGTTTCTAATTGTGTTCCGTTTAAAGAAAGAGAAACCTGGGGTAATGATTTTGTGATACTATTGTGAAATGACATAGACACTGTTTTGTCGGAGTTTACAATGAGACAATTTGCATGGGACCAAGTCGAAAGGTTAGACAAAACTTTTTGAGCGTTGGCGTGTTTACATAGTAAATTAGAGTCATCATCTAAAAGAACCATTTTGCAAACTGATGTGGAGGATGACATGTCGTTCATATACAATAAAAAGAGTGTAGAACCGAGAATTGATCCTTGGGGTACTCCGCAAGTAAGTGGCTTTATTTCTGAAAGACAACGCTGAAGTATTTTATTTTTAGTATAGGATATTTCTACCTGTTGATATCTATCTTTTAAATAAGAAGTTAGCCATTGATGTGGAAGTCCACGAATGCCTAAAGAATGCAATTTGGAAAGGAGAATTCCGTGATCGATGACATCGAATGCTTTGGATAAGTCAAGAAAAACACCCTGAGGATTTTCTCCACGGTCTAGAGATGTGGTAACATCGTTTAAGAAGGAAAATATGGCGCTTGTAGTGGAAAAGGATTTCCTAAAACCGTGTTGATCGTCAGAGAGAATGTTATATTTTGATAAAAAATCTAGAAGACGCTTATAGAACAATTTTTCTAGGATTTTTGAGAAAGTGGGTAGTAGAGATATTGGTCGGTAATTTCCAATATTAAGATTGTTTCCTTTCTTGTGTAGAGGTTTCACTTTAGNAGCTCTCTAAAATATTTTAGGAAACACCCCTTCCGATAAAGAACTATTAAAAATATTTATGAGTGGATTTAATATAGCATGGGACGAAAATTTAACAATAAACTCAGGTATATCACTACGCCTGTTGAAAATTTGTTTTTTAATGAGCTGATGATTCTCATGACTTCACTGGCGTTAGTTTCGGAAGCGAACATAGAATTGGGTATGTGGGTGGATGTAATTGGAGGACATTGATTTGGATCTATTGAGTTCGTTATTTTACCTACTTCTGAGAAGTAAGAATTAAACAAATTCGAGATGTCCTGAGGATTTGATAAGATTTTGCCATCGTTTAATAAAGTAATTTTTAACAATATTCCACATGGTTTTCATCCGTTTGTTCGATTTTAGTACCTGCCTGTCGTTTTCCATAACTTCGACCCACCAATTTTCCAATTTTTCGACCCACCCCCAACAAAAATCAATAACCCCTGTGGGCATCCCTGCTTTATCTAATCCACAATCACACATCCCATTGCTTTTTCAAAACCTTCGTAAATAACTTTTGGTGTCACCGTCTGTGATTTATTCTGCCTCAGCTGGCCCTGTTTGAAACAATATCTGTTCTTCTCTACAAAACGTACATTCGGATTGAAATCATGTAACTGTAGTCCCTTCTCTGATATATCCCACCAAATTTCCAAGCCTCTAATATCACCGTTAGCTGTCCCTTACATGTCCTAACATCCAAATAGATTGGTTAGAGGCATGGAGGAAGAATATGAGGGTAAGTCGAAGACCCATCTAGGCTGTGATTATTTTGGCATTTATGACAACCGCCAGATGACATGTGACTAAAAGAACGCCCTTCATTGGGCACTTGAGTGGTCACGTGAGAATATAACTTGTGTCAATATACTCGTATTGTGTAAAACTAGTACATCTGTAAAACATCTTAGAACTGCATCATAGCTGTCGCGGAACAGTTACAATGGTTCCGTTACTGGAACTGTCTGACACACCTCTAATCACGTTCCATCAAGACAAGTGTAAGACACTGCCGGTTACTTACAAGTGAAGCAGCGCTCCCTAAGGGAGGGTTATTGAGTTTAAGCAAGCCGCCGTAATATAATATATAAAAAAGTTGAAGAAAGCAAAATCGAACAAGACCATTGCTCTGTATCGAAAGTGTTTTGCTCTATGGTGAGCTGCATGATCAACAGACTCAATTGACTGAGTCAAAAAAATACAAATAATTTAAAACCATTCGAAAAGTCACTGTTCGCGTTAACCATAAAAATTTTCGATTTATGTCAAATTGAAACGTACAAATAATAATATTCGACAGTTTTGTATTCAACTTCCCGTACCTACTCTTAAATTCAACGATTTTTAACACGTGTACTTTTCAAATTGTGTTAATTCAACTTTTCATATTAGTGTAATTTGATGAAAAAGTAACGATTTTCCAACTTGTTTTGTCAATGTATTACTATTTATGTTCTACATTATACATCTATATTCTGAATGTATTCAACTTCAATCATGTTTTGAGGTTTTCTGCTGCCCAGCAGAGACTTCTACTGTTCTGTGAAGGGAACCAATTAAGCCAAGAACCTTGGGAAACTTTTGATAATATTTTGTAAAATTATTTATCTTAATATTTCGCAAACCACTTTAGGGCACCCTTTTTTCCTGTGGATGCATTTATAGGCCAGATTTTGTATTTAGAACGATTTCACTATTGAACTTGTGTCAATATTTCTTTTATATATAAAATAAAACAAATATATAGATAGATAAATCCAGAAGGTCAAATCAAGAATATGTACCCCAACCAGCGTAATCTCAAAATAACCCACTTAAGCATGAATAACACTAATGAAGTAGCTCGTAAGTTCCTCGCTGGAGGTTGACACGCTCGAAACCAGCTTCTTAAGTGGCCCCACAAAGCAGGTAGGAACCGGAAGTAAGCCCAGACAAAACAGCTTTCTACGTATGTGAAACATTAGGCACGTGTCAAACCGACACTTAAATGCACACGTCATGTGTGCTGTATGGGTTCACCACTCCCCTGTATTGGGATGTGTCCCAGGACTTCCGGAGCATCAACCAAGTCTGGTTGAAAATGGGAAATAGCAGTGGAAGGCAAACGGGTAGTGTAGGATTATCACTTTTTGTGGTTATCACATTTCTCCTCTACGAGTGGATACGTGGAAAAAATTCATTTATACATGGAAGTATGACATTTTTTACGATGTTGAATTATCTTTTTTAATACAACTTCTTTGGGCATTATCCATCGTCTTGACGTGTTAGAGTATCTTCAACAGGTAGCACATGCAACGTTTTGGACGTTCTACTTCAATGTCCGTCTTCAGGCATCTGACATCCAGCGCCGGTACTCGAACCAGTGTGTTTTGACTCTCAAGGCGAGGACGCTAACATTGGGCCACAGGCGGCACCAATTCAAATTGGACGCTGAAGAAGAAAGTCTGAAACGTGGTATGTACTAAATACCTGTTGAAAATATTCAAACAGGTCAAGAAGATAATGTTCAAGGAAGTTGCTGTAAAAAGTAAATTAATGTCTGTTAAAAGTATTTCAAATTAGATCTCATCTGAGGTTCGTGGGTTATTACAAAATGAATGAATGGGTTGGGAGGCGAATAGCATAGCGTATTGGAGGCGCACTTGCGCGCAATGCTGGTGCTCCGGGTTCGATCCCCCGTCCCATCTCCCATTTTCATTCAATATAATACAGTATAATTGATGTTAAATGTTTATATTATACCATTTCAATGAGAACTTTCAAAAAAACTGTTCTTTGCACAGGTTTTCTGTGGTAAGCTATTTAATACAAAGTGTTGAACATGTTATCATTAATTATGTGTTTTGAATCGTAAACGTTTGAAAACCTTCATGTTCTTTAATGTATGAAAACCATTTCGTTTTGGCGGATAATTTAGAGACATTATAAGGATACAAAGGGTAATTAATGCATAATTATTTTTTTAAAGAAACAATTTTCTACTAAACTTCATTATTCGTTATTTCCATCTCATTTGTTTAATCCACCAGTTTCAAGTCAAATTCTATACTACAAGTTGGGTAAAACAAAACTCGCCCGGAAGAGAATGGTAATCCTCAAACCGAATTTTCCCTTTTAATGAACAGGAAAACTGCCTTTGAGAAAAATGCTGGAAATGGCCACAGACATCGAAGCTACAACCAGGTGCTGTCAAATGTCTGCACCTTGTCACTAGTGCATGAGGTGTTTGGTGAGGAAAGGAGTCAGCAGAGGCCGTAAAATCTCCTAGCCACCTCGATTGCCGTATCTCTCTCCCCGTGATATTTACATATGGGTCAAAATGGTCAGGTGTACTCAAAAAATCCTCACACACTTCAAGATCGACAGCAAAACATTGAAAACGTTATTGCTGTTATCTCTCAAGCAGAGCTGCTAAGCGTGTATCACGATTTGATAATCGAGCACAGAGCTACATCGACATCTGCGGTGGCCATTTCCCGCATTTTCTGTTATGTACAGTTCCTGTTCTCTGACATGGATTAATTTCGTGTCAATATTATGTAATATTTTCTGGGATATATTTATTTTGGCCATTCTCTATAACAAAGTACATTAAATAAAAGTATACTTTTATCAAAATTTTTAACCAAGCATCCCGGTAATATATAACCAAAATAAAATACAGCGAGATACGTAATAATAATAATAATAATAATAATAATATGTGCACAAGTTATGTATAATACAATTTGTAGATTATTGATAGTATTAAGTAAAGTCACTTCGTTAGGCTTCTTGAGTTTCCGTCTGTACTCCCTTAGTACTTCTAAAATAGTGTATCAGGACCACGCTTTGAATTCAAGCTGCATTTCTCTCTGTTTAAATATTATGAATATGAAGTGGGCTTTAACTACAAAGTGTGAAAACTTCGATATATATCGTTCTTTTTGTTCACTAATACTATTTACATTAGTTGCACAAGTAGTACAAATAAATCCAAGATGTAAAAATAAAAATATTATAATTATTCTCGGACAATTATATAAGCTGTTTATCTTTTAGTAATATCAAAGTACTGATTAATTGATACCATGACAAGAAGTGTCTAATATGGAAGGTAAAAAACAATAAGAATTTTGAAATTTTAAAATGTATGTTCGTGAGTAAATATTTTAAAACTAAAATGATTGTTTTGATTTCAACTTAATAATGTTAAATACGGTACTTGTCAACGAATATAAAATGTTTGTAAACAAAAACACGGATGATTGTTTGTAAACAAAATCCATTTCTCTTTGTTTTATCTTATTTTGTGATGAAACTATACCAAAAAACTTCATGGCAAGATGGATGAAAGTTTTAAATCTTGATTTTTTTAATTTTAAAGTCTATTATCAAACTTTTTATTAACTTCAATTTATTTCTGAATCATACAAATATTTGTTGAGGCAAACTATATTATTATAAGGTTATACATTGTTGTAAACATCGCACGGTAATAAAAACAAATTAGCAAGTCTCAATATTTAATCTGTTTTCAAGTACTAATTTGATTATGATTTGTTTGGATTGATCAGAAAGTTATGGTTTCTTTAAGAATATTAAAATTAAATAGTAACAAACTGAAATATGGGTGATAAAGAAAAAATTATTCTCTTAGAATTTCTTATCGAGACGCTTGAAATAGATCATCATCTTATAACAAGTCGGCCAGAACTCCGTGATGGATCTACAGTTATCAATTTTTCATTTTTCGACTTACCACCTTTGGAATTTGGAGAAGATGCCCTACCCATTGGTAAGAACAAAAAGTACACGGAGTTTAAGAGTGGCAAATCATGTTTATTTTCTGTGCGCGATTTTCCTGTCATACCTCGAGAGCTCCTTGACGTTGAAGTGCAAGTGATACGAGAATTACCCGAAGGTGTATTTCCCAATAGGCTTCCTATTGCAATGACAAAAATCGATTTAACACCGATATTCGAAAATATTATAAGAGAATCTCGCTTACCACCTACCACTATGCCCATTACAAAATCGCACAAAGAATGCTTCTTACTTACAAATCTTAGTGGAACTAGAATAGCAGGTTCAATAGGAGTCTTTATAAGAGCATCATGTTTTGGAAAAATGATAGTTTCACAGTTTCAAGTGGGATCAGAGCAAGCCTATCTCTTCAAAGGAAATCAACCAAGTCCAATGTACGCTTGCGAAAACCTGAAACCAAAATGCTCAGATGATATGCTGGCAAAAAAACTTGGTCCACGGCTCGCACGAGATTTGTTAAAATACGAACCTCCAATATATCCAGGAAGTGTGTGTCCTGCAGATACATGGGTTGCAGAAGTCAAGATAGAACCACGACCCGATTCTGAAAATCCAAATCAGTCACAAGGCCAGAACCAAGGTCCGGGACAAAACCAAGGCCAGGGACCGAATCAAGGTCAGGGACCGAATCAAGGTCAGGGACCGTATCAAGGTCAGGGTCCGAATCAAGGTCAGGGGCCGAATCAAGGTCAGATGGGTCAGGGCCAGAACATGGGACAAGGTCAAAACCAGGGTCCGGGTCAGAACCAAGGTCAAGGTCAGATGCAGGGCCCAGGACAGAACCAAGGTCAAGGTCAGATGCAGGGCCCAGGACAGAACCAAGGTCAAGGTCAGATGCAGGGTCAAGGTCAGATGCAGGGTCAAGGTCAGATGCAGGGCCAAGGCCAGATGCAGGGCCAAGGCCAGAACCAGGGTCAAAATCAGGGTCAGAATCAGGCTCAGAAACCTAGAGGATCTATAAAAAGTACCAACCAAAGTTCAAGGAAGAGTGTTCGTTCTTCCAAATCTTCAAAAAAAAGTGTAGATTCTAAAAAAGGTAAAAAAGGAAAAGGCAAACAAGAAAAGGATCCTTCCATTCCTCCCGGTGGAAAAGAACCCGGTGATCCCAATCCTCCTGGATTTCCCGGAGGACCACCTGTTTCAGGGTATCCTCCCGGTACTGAAATAAAAACTCCGGATGGAAAATCTTACCCCGATCCTAAAGAAATGGAACAGAAAGCTAAAAATTTAACCGAATTCGAAATCAGAGGTCTCCAGGAAGAAATTCAAAAACTACCAAAGAGACCCGAAGATATAGAGGCGGAAAAAAATAAACCTCCAGAAGAAATAGCAATGATAAAAGAGTATCCACTTTTATCATCTGTGCCAGTACAACAAGCTCAAGGAAAATACATGCCATATCCTCCCCCTCTCCCTCCACCGGAACCTCCGAAGGAGCGATACAGACCATTGCGGTATCTTCCGGAAGGAGACTTCTACTTCGTGGAGGAAGATTATTGTGATTGTGGACACGATGGCGTATGTATTTGTGATAAGTTGTTTGTGCCGGAGGGACAAAAGAAACTAAAAATTGTAAAAGAAATTGGTACAAAAGTTCATGGACATATAGTCACTGTTCGAATACCTAAAGAGGATGATGAATCGTGGCTAGACATAGACCTTAACGAAGTGTTACACGAACATGTTCACCAACCTTGTACATGTTGTGAGTGCACGACACAAACAGACAACACAATACCAAAAAATATAACGGATTTCATTGAGAGAAATCTGTGTTGTGATGATTGGGGATATTATCCACCGGTAAGAAAAGGCTCCAATGTTGATGCGCGAATTCCGTTACTAAATTATGAAGGTTTGTATTTCTCAAATGTTCCAACAGGGTATATGGAAAGTTTTAGATGCCCGCCATGTGGAGGTTGTGCAGGAATTTCTCCTTGCTTGCCAAAACACGAAGTAGCATTGGTAGATCCTACAGGAGGTTTGCCACAAGGATTGGAAATAGACATGGCATGTGAACTGGGAAATACAGGATGTGGAGCAATAGGATTAGGATTAGGAGGAGGAGGAGGAGGAGGAGAATTATATGGCGCATATCCCACTGAAATGTTATACAGTCCACACCTTCATGGTTATTCATCTCCGGAGAGAATCCATGGGGGATCAGCTTCCACCACCGGTTGTCCGGCAGGTATAGGTAAGTTTGCTATGTACGATCCCACTGGAGCGTACTGTGGTCCTTCTGGTGGCGCTGATATGTGCCGTAGGGTCGGAAACTTGGATAAAGTAGGATCTGCTGTTAAAATCAATACCAAGGCGCCATGTAAGGAGCCTGCGAAGGCTGAAGTGCTTCCAACGGTGGAACCCAAGTATGAAGAATCTAGATTTACATCTGTAAAAGAATACACTGGGAAAAGTCACATTCAAATAAAAACACCACATGATCCTGAAAATGATATATTCGTTTTGAGAATCAGCAAAAAAGGAGATCCTCCGTGTAAAAGACCTCAACTCGAACTTGAATTGAAAACACCAAAACGAGCGGTACCAATCCCACCAACTCAAGAAGAAAAGGAAGTACAAGCAGGAGCAACTAAAGGAGGAAAGAAAAAAAAGAAAAAGGGCAAAAAAGGAAAAAAAGGAAAGAAGAAGAAATAACAAATAAATTAAATATCTTTATAATCGCCACCGAAGCATATTGCTGCCTAGTTACTTATTTCTTTATCATCACATTTCAGTCATCAATCCTTTTTTTTGTTAATTAACGATCATAAAACTTCTGTCACGTCAGTATATAAAAATAGGGTATGTAAGGAAATAATTTTTGAAAATAAAATATTTCGTATAACTCTATGTCGTAAAATTCTACAAAAATGATCAGTCGTTATACAAAGAGGTTGGGTAATTCTTGACAGCAAGTTCACGTCAATCTTGAAGAAGAATTCACAGTTATTTTCTCAAGTTGGTGTAGTGTATGAGATATTTCTGTCGAAGTAATGGTGAAAAAAATGTAAGAAGGAAACGGAAGTAAAGAATAACGTCATTCATGGCCATAATTGTTCTTTGTTTAATATGTTTCATGAATACTTTAACACAATCAATATTTAACCATTTTAATTTGAAAAATAAGTATTCGTATAACGAAGGCTGCTTCTGCACATTTAACTTCTTTATGAATAGGATTTACAGGGGATTCTTCTTGAACTGTGTGCG
This sequence comes from Laupala kohalensis, assembly GCA_002313205.1. Classification (NCBI taxonomy): domain Eukaryota; kingdom Metazoa; phylum Arthropoda; class Insecta; order Orthoptera; family Trigonidiidae; genus Laupala; species Laupala kohalensis. Next base: position 1,074,777 of record NNCF01129081.1, on the reverse strand, counting down.
AAAATTTAAATTTGTATAGTGAGATATGAAAACAAAATTTTTAACTTTAGGTCATTAGTTTTTAAAAACTAAATATATTTCTCCCTCCGTTGGAGAAGTGTATACGTGTCTTTGACGCTGTGAGCTACCTGTACAGTGTTCTCGAGTGCCTGTGAGAAGTGACACACAAATTATGCAGTTTTCGAGTCGACGGTAAGAATTAAGTAAATGAGACAAATGAGTTGCGAATCTTGGAGAGGACAGGGTTAAAAGAACTAATTAATATCTTTAAAATATGAGCGGAGAACTTAAGCCAAAATGCATAGGAATTTATTCTGACTCTGTGCATTTTAATTGATGTAATAACTATTGTTTTATTTTGTGACTGTCTCGATCATTAAGTCAAACAACATACATGGGTGTTATTAATGAAAGAAATGTTGCGCTAGGGAAATTTAAGGTACAGAACCCTCATTCACAATATGAGGGAATTTCATGATTAAAACATCAACGAATCCATTTATACATGGGATTAAATTAGTTTTCTTCAGCTCTGTCATCGAAAAAGCAAAAAAAAGCTACCACGGCGAAACGGCAATCGATACCTTTTCTATTTATGTTATGGCATTAGAAGTCATTTACTGAAGTTACTTTAGCTTTTCTTCACATTACTCCATTTATTATTTGAAGTAAATAGTTTACTGACAAAAAAACTGTCAAAAACAACCCATGGTTACAAGTAGAAAAAATTTTCCTCTTTGGAAGCATGAAATGTAAATAGAATGGATACCTTTCTTAACTAATGGACTATTATGAAGAGAACGTTTTTCAATCCAGTTATATACTCTATTGTTATAAAAAGAAGGTTGTGAGATTTTCCATGGCGTAAGAACTATCACCAAACTAGCTTGAAAATAGTTTATACAAATAATCCAAATTCAAGAAATTTAAGGCCATTAAATAAAATTAACTTTTAAGACATTTTTAACTACACAAATAGTATGAAAAATTAAAAAAGAGAGATAAATATATCATTATTTTTAAATCATTATGTGGAATAATTGCCCTCAACCACTAATATGTGTGTTTCGTACAGAATGTGAACACCTGCCGAGCATGCTCTTCTTCATTTTTTTATTATTTTATTCTCTGAATTTTCCATTTCCTTAAGCAATTTTTTTCTGAATTTTAGCTTGAATGAAAGGAAAGTGAACGTTCAATTCTTTTTCGAAATGTCATCGGACGATTCGCATTATGATACGATATACACAAAATGTAACACAAAAATTCTACATTTTTATCTAGACAAGGCCATTGGTAACATTTCGAATCATACCTCTGGTGTGATACCTCTTGTGTGAATCTTCGGGTGTAACTTGCATAAAACATATTCACGTTACATTAATGAGTGATAATTGTGTTGCTTTTTTCTCAAAAAGTTACGAATAAAAACCTTAAAGTAATTAAGAGACATTAGGCATGAAAAATTCATCTGCTAAAAATATCAAGTTGGAGATTTGAAATGTGCGTCATGTAAGCATGTAATTCGCTAGGCAGAAAACTCTCCCTATGATTATTGCGTTCGGTGGCGACTTCGATCTGAGTCAATCTTTCGTCACGGAAAGGACGCATTTACGAGCTAATATTTCGAATAGTAATCTAAGAAAGTTGTCAAAAAACAGTTAATAGTTGCGAATGACCACTCTCCAGAAGCGAGCAAGGGATTATCCTATCAATTGTGATCAAATGGCCCAAACATTGGCGAATTTAGTACTTCTATGCTCCAATAACAAATTGTTGAAAGATTGGCGTGGTTCATTTTATTCCGAGCGAATATCGGTGAAACTGGATATTTAAGAGAAACAAATTTTTTAACAATTGCATTTGGACAAACTCAATGAATAGATGATTTTGATATTTAATTATACACCTTGCTTTTAATTTGAATGCATCACGAAAATAATGTCCGTTCCAAGAGAAGAAATCCTGTTTTCGTCAAGTTCATTATTAATAATTATTTTCATTTTTCTTCTTTTTTATCTCAAGAATTTTTTTAAATTAATTGAATTACCAAGAAGAATTTGTGTGGAAAACGGAGATAGTAAAACAGGAAGTACTCCTCGAAATACTTCCCCTCCTAGAGAGGTCACAATTTTTACCTTCCATCAGGAGCTAATATTGTTCAATAAACGATATTAACTGTGCTTTAATTATCAGCTTTTGCATTTTTCAAAGATAATTTTACTATTCAAAATCTTTCTTCTGTTCAATAGATTCATCTATTAACATCTATTATTCATCATATTCTATCTTTTATGGGTCTAAACAATATTATTTCAATTTACTATTGAATTTATTGGTAATATCGTTTGGTAATAGTTTAAATTATGCAGCTAATAAATAATCAATATATCAACGTATTGTTAGTTATTCTAATGAAATAAACGAGTCTACTATTAAGGTCGTAATATTGAGTAATATATCAACTTTCAGAACGCTATGGGTTGAAGGAAATGTGTAAATATCTCACTGTTGTATGATCTCAGACACAAAACTTGCAAAACGTAATTTAAAACTTTTTTCTACCCATTACTTCCCAGTCAGAATGTAAATGAAAGAATCGAATGTCGTGAAAGAGAGTGGTTTTAATATTGAATACCCAAGCGTTAAATGTCAAATGGAATCGAACAAGTGATTTTCTTGTGAAGCACGAAAGTCTCATCAATACACGCAAACAATAGTAAGCAACAGAAACACCAGTATTGTAGAAATGAGGCTGCGAGTGTGTTGGAAGAAGCTGCCAGTGGAGAGCTTCATTCTAGGTGAGTTAGTGATATTCAAATAGTCAGTTTTCACATTAATGACAAACATTTGGACAATTGTAGTTCTACCTTATCATCAATCTATCAATCATCAATTTACTGGAATATTCTACGTTATCATCAATTGTAATTAAGATAGTATGAGAGAGCCAGACGGTAGTCAAGAGTATAATAATAATAATAATAATAATAATAATAATAATAATTTATTACTCTGAAAGTGAGCAATGCTCAGTGGCAGATAAAAAGAAGATAATAAAAGTATACATAATAACATAATGAGAAGGCACATAACAAAACCGATATCAAATATCTATAAAATACACACAAACATGGTAAAAAATCGTTAAAAAATTTAGTACGGAAGTTAGATGAGATTAGTACGGTAATGAGAAAGAAAGTACATTTTAAGAAATGAGGCCCATATGAGTGTACCATATATTCACTTTGTGTGAGTATTTTCTCCATTCACCTGACTGTACTGCTCTTCGCATGTGCACCTATTTTGAAGACGCAAGAAGACGATTGCGGAAACATTTTACCTCTTTTTGGTAAGTTCGTTTGTGTTGCTGAAGGTAAGCTATTCCGGTCTACAGTGGTTCTATTCATAAAGGAATATTTATCAATATTCATTTTGTTTTCTAAACTTTATTTTACGCTTGTTGTCGCCGTGACTAATGTTTAATTTCAATTTCAAAAGGGCTTTATTTTAACTTAAAAGTATACAATATATATGGCGTGGCTTAGGGCCCGTGCGCCTTACAGAAACCCTAAAATGTGCCGTGGGATACTATACCCTCAATGAACTGAAACAGTAAATAAAAATATAAATAAACAAATAAATATATATTCACTGATTCCACGTAGGCTTTAAATAGAGCACAAAGATGCGTGAACATTCTTCGACTGAAAACATTAATTTAGAGTGGGACAATCGAACTTGATTCGATTGCCCCCCTCTAAATTAATGCTACGTGTGTCATCCCTTACAAAATTTGCGGCCTTCCTTTGTATCCCATCTTGATCTGACCCTCGTTATATGGATCCCAGCACGCGGCACTAGCACAGGTCGAAGTAGTAGAGTGTCCAAGATATCGAGTTCTCTTTTCTAAGTACGTGTCTCGCGAAGTACAGCGCTCTCCAAGCTTTCTGCATTGTATATTTAATATGTTCTGCCGAATTTAAGTCACGAGAAATTAAAATTAGGCTTTAATTTTTAATTTTAAATATACCCTAAAAATAAATATTACGTGTATTCAGTTTCAGTGGTGGATCTAGACCTTAATCAAGGGGGGGGGGCTAACTTGGAATCAATTTTGTTTAAAAATTATAGTTTTACAACACAAATTTTATAAATATTACCTTTAAATACAATGCATCAAATAAATAATTAACAATCCGGTATTATTAATAACAATAACAAATATTTATTATTATTCGGGTATTTTATTAATCTGGTATAATTAATTTTATTAATCTAGTAACACTTTCACAAAGTATGCCATTTATCAACTTCAATTTTATCTGTTAANGTGGGGGGGGGTTATAGGTCCCTTAGATCCTCCACTGTTCAGTTTTAATTAATAGATTCAGAAATAAAAAACGTTAAATTAAATGAAAGAAAAACTTTTTCAACGAATCATATTAGCACTACTGTCGATTCACTTAAACCTGGTCAGTTCTTCTCACTTCCCCTTTCCCAGGACCCTCGTCCGCGCAATTTGGATTTCGTATTCAGTCTCACCAGGTGAGGTTTTCAGATTAGTTTTCTCTCACTTACTAGGGGCAGTGCAGAACTCAATTCTCCCGCTATAAATCAGGTAAGGAATAGATATTTCTTCATTTTTTGGGGGGCACAAATATTGAATGAAAACACATCTTCTGAGTCAAAATACGGTAAGATTTATTAATGTGAAATTAGGGTCGACCAGTAATACAGAAGTTTCCAGGTACCTTTCCTACGGTTTTCGACACCTTTTCAGTGTTAGTTGACTCCCCCTGTATTATCAGCAACCTTCAATATCACACCCATGATAGTTTTGGTAGTGGACAGTCATGAAGATGTTTAAGGTAAGTTAATGATAAGTGCTATTGTGTGGCTTGGATGGTTGTGAGTGTCAGGGCGGTCAAATAAACCGACCGAAAAAATTTGTTTTCGACAGGTCGGGTCGGTTTCGGGTTGTGAAGTTGGTTAAATTCTAACCCGTAACTACGACTTTTCAGATGTTAACTAAAACGATGTCGTATTCTATGGACCAAAACAGATTTCATATTCATTTTCCTCTTCCGTCTTCGTAGTTACACGAAAATAATAAAACAATTAAATTCGCGAAAATAAACTACATGAAAAAATATATAAACTGTTGTATCGTAAGTTAATGTTAATCGTTAACTCTATAATATTTTTCTTAAAAAACGGTTAAATTAAGATGCAGGAATAAATTATTGAAAACTTTACCAAAAAGAGAAAATAACAAGGTACTCAGAGTTTATTGATAAAAGTTATAGATTGACACAGTTATAGATGATCAAATAATCAATAAAGCGTGTTGAATAATTAACTCATTAATGGTATTACTAAATAACCTAATGTGCCCAGAGAAGCGAGCAGTAATATTGAATATAACTGCAGATTCAGATACGGTTATTAATTTCATTTTCACTATTAGTCACATTTAGATAAATTCAACAAATAATCTGTTTAAATGTATTGTTAATTAATTTCATTCCGATGTGGTTGGTAATCCATGAGTTGACCTTTTGACTGAGGAGAGTGATTCATCAGTGTCTCGCATTGATCGTTATCAAGAAGACGCGTGTATTTCTCGTTACCTTGATTTTGAGATCTTGCAACACAATTGGAAGGATATAAGCAATATACAGTTTTATCTATGGTTGCTGGAGATAATTAACTATTTAAGTACCAACAATTTCTTGTGACAACGAGTCTGTATACAGTACGAGCAGACGAGTGTCTCCCGGTTTGGTTGTTCAACATCTATTGAATTAACAGAATTCGATCAAGTCGATTGGAATAAAGAACTAATAGAAGATTTCGACTTACAGCATGTATTCATATAAAACATTTTTATTTTATTATCATTTTCAGTTTTGATCAATCATTTTCTTTACGGTTTTAAAAATGTTTCGTACAATTTTTTGTTCAAATTAACGAGTTTAATATTTGGTGACCAATTTGGAAGTCCCGTATGATGTGGCCCGGGGCGGACCGTCCCCTTCTCCCGAGTATAAATAACTGACACGTGTGTACAAAACATTTCATCCTTTCATAATAGTATTTTACGATTTGATAATATTTTTAAATTTATTTTAGCCTCTGAGAAGTCAGGGTCCTGTAAAACCACCCTTGTTACCGTAACTATGTAACACCCATTTCTTTGCAATGTACACTGACGCCAAGTTCAAAATAAATATTGGCATGGGAACCTAAGGTCACACGTGATTTTAGGGGTCAAAGTTATCTCTTTTTGCCTCTCTCCGCTTATTTCTCGTTTCTATAACTGACTTAATCAGTTTTATTATACCTGCATATTTTTATAAGGACAATATTTACGACCAATGTCTTCACATCAATGTAAAATTGCCTTCTGGCTTTCACTTCATCAAAGTTGTCCATTACTTTCGCTTTTCATTTATTTTAGTCACATTCTGGAAAAACTCTTTATATTGTACATGCATTTTTCAGACAACGAATTTTGAAAGTTACAAGGCACTTATATAGTTAACGCTTGCTAGCAAGATTAGTCAATACATTAATTGAGTACACATCTCTTGCTGCAAAACCAACTTGTCAGCGACAAAATTAAGAATCAGATATCACAGTTTTGACCTGAAGGCCAGGAGGGCGATTTCACGAGACCTCAAAGAGAAACAAGAACACGGAAAGACACTTAAATTATGACTAATAAGGTATCTTTAACTAGAACTGTTTGGTATAAATAACAAAACAAAAACCGAAAAACCGCACAATGGCAAAGTGGTGTAAAATTCATCACTATTGATCAGTAAGATAAGACAATTAATAGACCCCAATAACAAAATTCGTCAAACACGTACTTTAATATTTACAAAATATTTTAAATAATAGATTTAAAGGGTCATTGGGGAGCTCTGATCCTGTTTTGTGACATTCGTGAGACCAGAGCCCCTCCAATCAGCGCCAGGGACAATACAAGTAAATTCGCATGTCTGTATTCATTTCTATACTCTCTTTCCTTCCGCTCCCGATAGCATTAGCAACAAGTTTGGTAGTTTGGGCTACAAAAACGTGCGCATGGCCGAAGTCACGTGAATCCGGAGCGGCGACGCCAGATACTGCGTCAGAGACGGGATCAGAGGCTGGAACGGGAAGTGCTTCGGGGCCGGGGACGACAGGGACGGTCGGAGTGGATGAAGGAGACACGGCACCGGTGGAATCAGGGAGCTTCGGATCTCTCCATGGGAGAGAACTCATCAATGTTATCACCGGTCTTGGGGCGCGTCCCATTTCGCCGCAGTACGCACGTATCCTATGGGACGCGTTGGTTAAGGTGATATTTCCTTTCAATTTTTACAATTCAGCAATATTTTTTAAGATGTTATAACAGTATTTGTTGAATAATTCTTTTGTACTTTATCAAATATATTTTTTGATATTCTGTAGATATTATAAGAAGTAGCTAACTATTTTCATTCTCATTTTAGAGGGGTTTTAAGCCATGATTTTGCTTTGGGTCGCAGAAATGATAAATCCACCACAGCATAAGGGTTCTTGATGAGAATTGATGGGATGGTCCATTGATTGCTTCCAGAGAGTAAATCGTCCATGAGGTCTGTTTACGGCTTTTTTAAATATACATTTATTTAACATTATTTGCTCAGTACTTCAGGAATTCAACTAATACAATATAACAATATATCTTAGCGATCATGCAGTATAAATAAATTTAAGACATGTGAAATAAGTAGCTTGAATATGGAAATTTCTGCGGAAATGTGAATGCTGGATAGTTGAAAATGTTCGTGAAATCGTGACATTCTACATGCTGAGCACGAAAACTGTGTTTTAAATAAATAAATGTATTGTCAAAAAAGCAGTACAAACTGCGTATGACCAAGTGGAGGACAATAAACTAATTTACTCTCCGGAAGCAAGCAAGGGACCATCCCATCAATTCCGATCAAGGGCTCTAAGGTTCCATTTCGAAAAAGATTAGATTTCATGATGCACCATGTTCACATAACAATTTTATATCAGAGTAATTTACACCTATTGAATTCCAAGAGCAGTCAATGTTCTCGAAAGCAGTATTCAGACAGAAAAGTTGAAACCACATGTGGTAAAACATTGTGGTAAAACGATCCGCATTACTCCTTGGTTATCTGAGGTTTTGGCAACTGACGTTGAGTTTTACTTTTTCTTTGAGGAATAAGTGGTATTGGCTTAACAAAGAAATCATTCTGCCTTTAAAATGTAACTTGTGCATTTCTTCATGTAAAAAATGGGCAAAAGTATCTTGTCCCAGACTTTCTGGGGAAAAATCACGCCATGAAACTTTTTAAATTACCTCATAACGAAATTAATTGAAACTTAACTTAATCGGTGGCTATTCTAAAAGCTTGAGTAACGAAATATCTCCTGCATAAATTTTGTTCAGTCTGCCCATAATACTCGCAGCAACTGTGAAATAGAAGGAAATCTGGCAAAGATGAGGTAGATTTAGTATGAAACTTTGTTTTGAAAATAAAACTAAAAGATATCGAAAGAAATGGAAAGTAACTAAATTGAAATTTAAAATCCCGCCAAAGTAATAAAATCCCATCAAAAACTTTCGTGTAAAAAATATCTAGAAACAAGCAGGTTAACCTACAAACCAGTTAAATCTACGAAGAATCAACACGTTGAAAATATGGCACTGGCAGTAAAGTCCAACCAGAATAATAGTTTCTGAATATTATAAACAGCTTAATCATGTTACCTGGCGGTGAGGTTCACCGCAATCTAAGAGATTTCTATGATTATAAACAGCGCAAAACCGTGTATCAAGTATTAATGAATGTTCACTCTTTTCCATACTACGTTTTTCTACGTGAACAAGGTCATAAGCTCTTTACATTGAAAATCGTTGTGTTGTATTTTAAACATTAGAACCTCTTTAGTTCGGCAGGATTGGGACCTGGGGCATAACAGATATGGGATTTTTCCGGAGTATAAAGGTATTGTATACAGAGAAAACGGGTTTTGACGTTGAATGAACGACAGTTCAGTAAGGTTCCTCATTTACATTCAAAACAAAAAACTTAATGGCGTAGATCAATTAAAAGAATAACAAAAGAGGTAATAGTTACGAATTGCGGAAAAATCAAGAACAAGGCATGAAAATTAATTGAAAACAGCAATTTTTTCAATTAACAATATCCTAAAAGTGCTGGATTATAGAACATTCCGGATTATAGAAAGCTGGACATAAGAAGTTTTTGATAAAAGTTTAAAATAAAGTGGACACCAAATGTAAATGACAAAAGGTTTTTAATAGCTGAACAGTACACCGGGGCGAGGCGGGCACAAACTAAACAACACAATAGAAATAAGAGGGGAGAGGTTACAAGACATATATTATCCCTCACTAGTGACCCACAAAAATTACTTCTTTAAATTCATGCTACTTAAACAAAAATTGTGCTTGCTAGTAGGCAAGGCTTATGTAAGTACATCAGGAAGCATCTTACTGCCCGGTAGATACAATACAGACAATTCTTTATTCTTAACAACATATCTGATATAATGGTATGTGATGTCATAGTGTGATTTGAAACAGAGGATTATAAGTTATCTCACCTAAAAGACCTTTTACAAAAATTGCTTCTTTGGCAGAATGAGCCATGACCATACTCAGCCTCAGTACTGCTGAGTGCAACACATTTTTGCTGTTTTGCTTCCCAGGACACTGGCGCATTAGCCAACAAAAATAAATATCCACTATATGGCATGCGGTCAGTAGAATTCTGCGCTCAATCAGCATCAACAAAACCAAACAATTTTTTATCATTTTTAGAATAATGTAAACTACAATCAATAGTGCCATTAAGACACCTGAGTATCCTTTTAGCAGCCCTCCATATACTATAATTTGAATTAAACTTAAGTAACTAGTCGAATAAGCTATACATGGTCTACTGGTGACAGCCAGATACATAATGCTACCTATGAGAGATTGGTATGGGACATTAGGAGGTTGTTCACCAACAGATGGTTCCTTTAATTTACAATTAGGATCTAAAGGGGTACTAATAGGATTAGCATCTTCCATACCAAACCTCTTTGGAATTTCTGGGATGAACTCCTTTTGCTTAATCACAAGCCCATGTTCAGAGTCGTCAAAATCTATGCCTAAACAATGTTCAATTTTTCTTAAATTTTTGACACTAAAATTTTCCTTCAAACAGTCTTTAAGTTTTAAGTTTTCATTAAAATCGTTAGAAAATACAATAAAGTCATGTACATGTAAAGCTATGATAGTGACTGACTTATCATTGATTTTGAAAAATACACATGGATCAAAATTAGATTTAATAAATTTTAACTTCAATAATACACTTTCGACCTTTTCAAACCAAACTCTTGCAGACTGCTTAAGCCCATAAATGACTTTCTTTCATAAACATACTTTTTCCTTATTTTCTGGATCAACAAAGTCCTCTGGCTGGTACATATGGGCTCCGTGCAAAAAGGCTGCATTAAATGTGTTAAATGGTCAAATTCATGTTAACAGACAAAGCTAATAACCTTAAAGAACTCTTATCTATAACAGGAGAAAATATTTTCAGAAAATCTACTCCATATTTTTGTGTAAAATCCTTTGCAACAAGACTTACTTTATAAGTTTACAATCTTGACTATTTTTAATTTTATAAACCCACTTAGATTTCACAATATTAGCATTCATTGGTTCATCGACCAAAGACCAAGTATTATTTTTTAACAAGGAATCATACTCCTTTTTCATGGCAGACAGCCAGTCGGCACTATCACTCCATTCCACTACCTCGCTAAAACATGATGACTCACTTAAACACATATAGGAAACGAAGTCTGGGTATACCTTCAGTTTGCGGTTTCGCTTGGGATACCTGCGCTGAGAGGTTCGTCCCGGTGTCCGGCCTGACATCTTCTTTACGACTATCTTCCTGTAGTTCTTCATGAGTCTTATTTGTTGAGGTGCTTTCTGAGTCATCGAAACCTCTCAAATCTAAGGATTCAGAAGAATGATGCGATTCTGTTTCCTCTCCATCGAGGGTCAACACAACATCTGATAATGAGCTTTCAAATTTCTGCTCTTCTTTAGGCGAGAGAGTTTCAATAAATTCAACATCAGTTAAAATAACAATTTTCCAGGCCGCTGGAGGTCGTAAAGGCGGTAACCTTTTGTTCCTTCAGGGTACCCTACCATGATGTATACTTGACTTCATTATTATATTATTAGCGATTATCACACTTGGTTCTTTTGTGTTTAAGGGTAGGAGCATAAGCTTCTGACCCAAAGACCCTTAAATTACTAAGGTCAACCTTTGATCCTGACCAAGCTGCTTCTGTTGTCATTACCGGTACTGCAGAAGTTGGACTCCTATTTTTAAGACAAAGTGCTGTCATTACTGCATCGCCCCAAAACTTTCTATCGAATCCAGATTCTATGAGCATACAACGGGCTTTTTATATAATCGTTCTATTCATTCTTTCCGATAATGGAACTGTTTGGGAGTAAATGGAACTGTTTGGGAGTAAATGGAACTGTTTGGGAGTATATGTGCAATACTCCACCTTGCTCGGGAGTATATGTGCAATGCCACACCCCTTGAAATACGTCTCGAACTGACGAGAGGTATTCAGTTCCATTATCAGTCCTGATACTTTTTATTCGGAGGCCTGTCTCATTCTCCACCAAAGCCTTAAACTCTTCGAATTTCTCTAGGGTTTCAACTTTGGATCAGTTTTCTCTGTTAATTTGGCAACTGATAGGTTGACAGGCAACTCAGGAGTAACTAGCACATCAGTAATTGTTTTTTCCTTACTATTATCTAGCATAACATTGACGTCTCCTTTACCGACACAGTTGATACTTGATTTGTTGACCACTTGAATTGAAATAGTTTGAAATTCACAATCCAAATTTTCTATTGTATGAGCACCGTTAGACATATGAGAGCTTGCTCCAGAATCGATTATCCAGTCTGACTGACGAGGCTAGGCTTGATTGGCAGTTAGAGCTAATAGTAGAGAGCATGTTTCTTGTCTCCTCTCGTTTGGTTTGTAAGGACATACCGACTTGACTTTGCAATTAAACCATTAATTTCTTCTTCGAAAAAACCTTCTGAACTGCCTTCTTTCTTGAAAAATTTTGCTTTGCAAGCAGAACAGTCATAATTCACCAACTCTCTTTCCTTCAATCTTACTTCCGCAGTACATAACCTTTCAGTAAGATTCGTTACTAACCTTTCACTCTTTGGCATGGACTCCCAGGCATTGACAAATTCAAAAAATTATTGGAGTAATGTATTCAAAATACGGTTTAAAAACAAAGATTCAGGAAGTTTTACCTTGTCTTCCTTCCAAGTTCCGTCCTGAAGGTCCATCCACAGCTTTTCCAAAAGAGAAATGTGTTTAGCAACACCCTCAGCCATGTCCATAGTTTTTATACTGAAAAACTTATTGAAGAGACAATCTTGTTTTTGTTCAGTTCTTTATTCGTAAACACTCAACAACTTTCCCCTCATTTCACTGCTAGATGAACTCATATTAATAAGTTGACGAACTGCAGTAGTTATACTACTTACAATGACTTGCTGAGCCCCAATTTCAGTCTTCTCTAACGCATCCATCTCCTTATGATAATTACACCAGTTCTTTTCCGGAGAGACGGCGTCGGGAGGTTGGGGATATTGCAGCTTACCCAGTACTGCATTCATCATGCCTGAACTTTTTATCAAAATGGTTATCTGGAATTTCCAGTCGTCCCAGTTTGATTGCCCTTCCATTTTGTCAATATTTGTTTTCAGTAAACTCTCCATGATAATATCCACAGGACCAAAAAACTAACAATATGGCGAACCGGTGCTGACTCTAAACACGGCACTAGTACTGTATTCGCGCTATAACTTTTAAACTTGACATTTACTTTAAGTAATCAATCAAATTGGTGTCTGGGCCCATAACCTGATAAAAGGTTAAAATAAAGTGGGCACCAAATGTAAATGACATAAGGTTTTTAATAGCTGAACAGTACACCGAGACTAGGCGATCACGAACAAAACAACATAATAGAAATAATAGGGGGAGGTTACAAAACAGTGCTATCATCTTCTAATGATAAATATAGTCACTATATAACATTTATGAATAGACTTTTAAGTTTTACTGTATACGTAAACTGAAATTCCATTCACTAGTAAACCGAATGTTCATTCACACCGATTCACACATTTTCCATCCCAAGATTGTATAAAGTTGACTCGTGGATTTGAAACAAATTTGTACTTGTGTAGGAGTACTCTGGCGATCCGTCACTGGTGCCAGAAGTAGCTCTGCGTCAAATGGGCTGGGTAATATCCGGCGTCCCCCCGTCTGCGATGCGGAACCTCTCCATCGTAGACTTGGACACTGTGGCGGCTCTCGGTCAGCCACGCGGACTCAACGAAAAGCAGGTGTGTGCAGAGCAAAATGTATTTTCCCTTTAATCCATGTTTGATGGTTGACTAATATAATGCAAAAAATTTATTTGAGAAAAGAATTATATATTTTGAGGAATTGTGTAGTCGTTCCGATTCTTTATGTAACAACTAGATGCTGGCGCTCCTTTGACTCGTAGCATTTCTCTCTCATAACGTCAATTGTTTGGAATTCTAATGATTCCAACTGTGCTACATTAGGGTCCAATATTTTTTCCACGAGTCATTTTGATATTTTCATGCAATGTGTTAAACCATTTGTTTTATTGCTCCAAATTGATAAACAATAATTTAGCCAAAAATTTATCAAAGGAATGTAAATATCTCAAAATATCATTGCAGCACTTAGATTCATGTAAGACCATTCAACAAAATTTCAGTAATACATCTTCAATAAAAGTTACATAGTTTTTGCATCTTAAGTTTGAATCAACAAGTAATTCTATATTTTTTTTATCTCACCCATTATATCAAACTCTATACATTGATGATGGTTTTGTTCTATATGTTTTTTAGATTTTATATATCTCAAAACGAAGCAACAAGAAAAAAATTATTTTGTTTCTTATATTTTTAACTTTTAAAAGGTTTTTTTCATCCTCATATTCGTGGTTTCTAGTAAGAAACATCGTAAGTTAATGAGAAAAATTTATATACCTACTTTAAAATCAATTGCACTGACTCATTAAAAACTATTGATTCATTATACTGTGGATAGATCCATTGATTAAAACTTGTTAATAAAATAAATTACAAGATAAAAATTTCATGATAAATAAGGAGTTTACAGTCCTTATTATCATTGCTTTTTTGTGCTAGTGTGAATACATACTGAAGAACTTTGGATTGAAAAACAAGGANGCAGATATACTGAAAGTTGGAATGTCTTACACAGGGGCGGATACAGACTAATACTTTAGGGGGGGGGGGGTCATAACAAAAGAATATAGACTTGGACATAGTACGTTCCAGAAAACATCCCAACCTCAGAAAAAAATTGAAAATTGAGTTAATTAATATGTAGATCGGTACAGTCATGCCCTACTTTTGAGATTAGTTTAAAATTTTTGTATGAAAGGGTAAAGTAATAGATGCAAAACTTTTATTCTGAATAAAGATGCAAAAAATTTATTCAACTTTTTGTTGTACATTTAATTTTTCAAGGGTAAGAATAAAATCAGGGGCGCATCCACAGGAGGTTCTTAAATTCTAAAGAATTATTCTGTTAAACAAAACAAACTATACCAAATAGAAACTACATACAGCATAATTTTATAGTCAAAATTGATTTATTCAAATTCTACAACTTCCAAGTAAACTATGAAATTTTTGACGAACTCAGGTTTCAGTCATGAATTCTCCGCTCTACAAGGGTCTCCAGAATGTTCGTTCTTTTTGTGAAGGTAATCTGTGTAGTAAAACTTCCTAAAAATGCAATTAACAATGAAATGGGCATTAAACGATAATTTTAGAGAAATTTAATGTAATCAACCTCCAGGTTTGTAGGCCAGACTATTTGACAAGAGTCTCTAGTCTCGAGACTAATAGTTATTATTGTACAGTAATTTTCTAGTTTTATTAACAAAAACTTTTACAAAATTTCCATACAAAAGGATTAAATTAGTAGATTTATTAGTTGAAGTACTGATGAGAATGAAAGATATTTTTTCGATTCTAATCTCGATTCCGGTTTTTTTTTACCTCAATTACAAATTCGTTTCCGATTCCTGAAAACTCAATTATTTCAGTATAATTGTCAATAGTAAATTGTCAAATGAGACAAGTGAATAAATGTATGGTCTCGAATTATGGTATGATTAAAAATTGGTAGAAGGGAGTCTAATGAACAAACGGGTAAAAATTCATGTCTAACATTGCTATAGCACAACAGTCAATGGGTAATATTCATTCAAGGAAATGAGTCTTTTAAAATATGTTTGACTCCTTTGTTGCGATTGATAGTCACAATTCATCACACAATCTACAATACGATAAAAAAAATGTGATTACTGAAAAATCGATCATAGAATTCTTTTTCTTATAAGTTATTTTTATAGAAAGAGCGTATTTTTCTAAAGAAGTGTACTTTTCATTCCTCAGTATATTTAAATTGTCTTTTCTGTTCCACATCGACTGGCCCTTTATGATCACCTGTTATGATAAGACTTCGCATTTTTAGGTTTTTAACCATTGTTTTCATTTATATCCTAATTACTACAAATATTGTACTAATTACTGCTAATTCCATTGTACTAATTACTGATTAAATATCGTTCAAATGCGTCAACATCTTTGAAAATCATAAACTCTTTTCCGCGTCTAGAAATTCATTCCCTGTGGGATCTTTTTTGGGAGTGGTCATGACCCCCTTGACCCTTGCTTGTATCTGTGCCTGCTGTCATCATGGCTTGATGTTTGAATTATGAGGTCAGAGAGTATTGAATAATGAACTATTATCTATAGATAACCACCATATTATAAAAAATATTAATCCTGTTTAATAAAACTACTTTTTTGTCAGTAAGTGCTTGTCTCTTAAAGTTTGGGAAACATGCGAGTATTTTGTGTATCTCCATTTTTAAGTAATTTACTGTAACTATTTACTTGGTATTATAAATATGATATCAAAGAAACCTTCCTTTCAGTATTCTACATTTTGAAAGTGCCAATTGTGTATCGGTTAACTTTTTCTCAAAACTCAAAACACTGCTCATTCTACAACATACAGGTTTTATTTAAATGAATGTGATTCAAATAAATTACTTAAATTTTTGGAGCATTTATCATGGAATTCATTTACTTTTATCAATGGTATGCAAAATACATAGTACTTTTACAAAGGAAGAAGTCAGTTAAGTCTATGAACATTCTATGAAGAATTCAATTTACTTCTATAATATCAAATACCTCTCATTTCAAGTTATAAGAGAATTCTTCAGTTTAGGAGTGTTTTCAGGATTAAATTAACAAAGAGCACTGAAATATTATGAATCAGAGAATGTGCATTACTTCCAGCTATCAGCATTGGCAAACCATTTATTGCAAGACTGGGTTAGTAAGCAACCAGAAGATTACTCATACCTTGATTTGGCAGCTCTGAAACAATTACTTTGTGGATTTCGTCGAGAACATCTCAAACGCGTGCATCCTTCTGCGTATAAGTAAGACAATTTTTCCAATTATTTTTAATGTCTAAACATGTAAAATTATCTTGAACTTAAAAGACTTCATTATCTTCACAACACTCATTCCCCCACCAAGTACAAAATATTAATTTTATTTAAATATTTCAAGTAAATTGCTAAATTATGCTACGAGATGAATGTGCTTTAGCAGTTATTTACCCAATTTCACAATGTACTTCATATGTACAGTAAACAAAGTATCCAGGTCAGTATCAATCACAGCAAATCAAATCTTGGAAGAAAAATTTTGAAACATGAAAGAGGGATTTCTTTTATTAATGAAAATTACCAGTCAATTTAAACCAAAAATCATAAGATACATTTTGTGAGATAGTTGTTTCATAGATAAATGTGTAAATGTAATTCCATATATAGATATGGTTTCATTTTTTCTATTTCAGTTTTTCTCTATTTTTTAAGAACAATCTTGTTGGTTCACATTTGAATAGTTCTGGATAGGTCTCCACAGCTCTATTGCAATTACCACATACTTCTTTGAAGGATCGAAATTAATTACTGTTATAAATTAAACAATCAATTTGATCTAGAAAGTAAATTTGTTTATTGTCCTCCACATGGTTATACACAGTTTGTAACTGCCTTTTTGACAATAAATGTATTATTATTATTATTATTATTATTATTATTATTATTATTATTATTATTATTATTATTATTATTATTATCATCATCATCATCATCATCATCATCATCATCATCATCATCCATATTATCTAGAAATTTAAAATTCTCTATAGCATTAAAGACATTAGTAAATTCTTGATTAAAATTTATGTTTAAATAATGGAAATGATGGGTCAGACAACTACTTGCCAATTCAGTCATGCATGCTTCCAGTGTAGAAATTGCATTAACTCTGACAGAAAATTTCCCTTGAAGACCATAAAAGAAATTTTTTAAGAGATTGAGGAGACTAAGGCAAATTTTTGAAATTTGATAGACTGAGAAATAGGAGGAATGTAAGATAAATCAAAAGTATCCATTTTTGCAGTTAAAAGTTAATGGGAAAAAACAAAGTATTGAAAAACATTTAGAAAAAAAACACTTCAATGAAATCGAAACAAAAATAATGAATTCTATTCAGACTTACTCTCATCACATTTATTCAAGTTCACACAGACTATTCATTTTCAATAGGTTTTATATCCATAGAAACATCCCATAGGACAAACTTTTTTAATTCAAAGGGTAGGGAAGATTTGCTTGATTTAGAGGATTTTGGGAAATAAAGCAACTTGGAATATGCAGAAAGAAACACTGGGTAAATGGTAGTTGGAAAACATTGAAGTTCTTCAATGATCCCATACTCAAAAATGTATTATTTTTGGGTATGTCTTGGGGACACTTATCTCTGAAAACAAGTGCATATTGTCAAAATACCATTCATTACTTTCAACAGAGAAGCAGCTCCTCATTTAGCAAACTTGCAGAACTGCTCCTTAGAAGTCCTACAAACCCTCGCATCACTTGCCACTAAACCAGAAGCTTTTGGTGATCCTGCTGACTGGACCGATACACAGGTGACCAATTTGAAGTAATCAAGTAAAAATCTCAGCAAAAATAATGAGAAGGTTTATGTTCAATTAAATTATCATTAACTGAATTTAGCTCTTGGGATATCCAAATTTACACTATTTCTATTTCTAATTTTCAAAATTCAGCAACAAGTCGATTTGAAATAATTTGAGGATTAATTATTCCATCTATGTTCAATACTGCATTCGTTTTCATTTATCACAAGTATAAATGAGTCCAACAATTACCTACAATTTGTAATAAAAATCATAATAATTAAACATGATAACAAAACATGTGAAAAGAATTACACTTTCTGTTTCATCTTAATTATTTTTATTGAACAGATTCGTTCAGTAGGTTGCATCATAGGTGGTTTATCTATTTATCAATTCAAATCTATTTCAAGTTCTGCAATGGAAGGAATGATACCAGAAGCTATACCATGTTTAACAACTGAACAAATGTCTGTAAGTATATGAAATAAAATTTGTTTCTCATCACTGATAGATTGAAGAAAAAGGTATTTTCTAGTTCTATACTATTGTTCAAAACAACCCAGAAACACCAATTTATCAAGTTACAGTAAATTGGTAAAAGAAATTAAATATTTATACCATCTTAACTCCCTGAAACCAGACATTATATAAGCAATTTATATACATTCATTTATCTCGTCACCTAATTACCTATCCTTGAACTTCTTTACAATTATTTAACCCACAAAATGTCATGATTCTTAGCTTACCGAGTTGTACAATGCTACTGCAAGCAGGGAAGTCACATACTACAGCATATACTGTAAGATATGAGAGAGGGTAAAAGGGGTAAACATTTCTGTGTAAATTTTTCTTTGTCTCCCATAGACCTAATAATTTTTGTTTATCTTCTATAGAATTCAAAGTAAACTTTCAATTTTGTTTACCTTTGTTTCTTCATGTGATTGTATAAAGCTAAATCTACAAACTTCATTTTCAGAGTAATCAGTGGATTGGGATTTATTTCAGCTGATATAATTAGAAATATACTTGTGAAAGTTAGAAAAAAAAATCAATAGTTAATTATATAAAAAATAATTGATTTTGGTTAAATTATAAATTCAAAGTAATTAATTGCAAAGAGTAAAACTTTTTTATTCAGTTTTGAAGTTCTTCTAAACAGTAAAACTCAAATGTACTTAACCAAAACTACCAGTGCTCTTCTTAAATTGTTTATCAACCGGTGACCTCAATAGTGATTTATAGCTTTAAAAATTTCTGAGCTTTTTCCTGCCAAGCCTAATAACTTGTAGGGTTCATTTTATAATGATTAATCAATTATTTAAATTTTATTAAATAATTGTGCTTCTGTTAACTCTGGCAAGTATTATAAACTAAATTCATCTTCAAAGATAATTTTACAGGCAACTTTTTTTTTCTTGATATTCCTTATCCTCATAAAAAATGATTGGTTATATCACATGAACAACAGTATTCACTCAAATTAAAATTATATTTATGTGCACAAAAACAAATGAAATTACACTTTTGACCCAATGTTAAAAAAGAGTTTCAGAAACATTCAGTACAACAGCATGAAAAAGAAATTTTAAAGGTACCTTTTTTCTAGGCCTTGTCTTCAGAGCAATTCAAGAGTGCCGCTGCATCTGCAAAATCAGGACTCACCATTGATCAAAAAGCAACACTGACCAAAGAGAAGAAAAATATTTTGGGTACAGATAAAAGAAAAATAATTCAGGAAAACAAAGGCCAATGCCAAATCTCAAATTGTTGGGTGTTATTTCTAGGTTTCATATCAATTTTCTTAATTTTTTAAATTAATTAAAAATCAATAAGGATTTGAGCTGACCAAACTATCATTTAAAAAGATTATGATCCGATAGATTGTGAAATAAAACTAAATTAATTAAACAAACAGAAAATATCAGGCAAAATCTTAAATCTTTCAATAACCAGCCTACACGCATTTCAAAAGTTATTTTTCAGAATGTTGAGCTGGTGGTTCCATAGAGCATGGATCTCTCAGGCCATAGTTAAGATCTTCATATATTAAACACCCATTGAGAGTGAATTGAAATGTATCGACTTGCAGACTAAATCTACTTTTGATCACTTTTACTACTCTAATAGCAAAATTCATGTTTACTATTGCAATTGTAATTGGTATCTGAGATAAAATAACAATGTCTCAATAAGTGATTCATTCTTCATCTAACCTTGTTTATTCAGACCAATAGGGACCAACCATGATCTGGGAAATTGAAAGTTCAAATAATATGGGCAACAAGAAATCAATACATTGTAGAGAGAAAACTATCCATATATTCTATATGAAAATAAAGTAAAAAGAAATATCACATGAATGGTAAATTAACACAACAACAAAAGTGCAACACATTTGGACACACTCAGTTCCAACCATAGCAACTAAGTTCTATAACATTCAGAAAATATTTAATTTTACATCATCAATCTTAATGATAGTCCTAAGAAGAGTGTATTAAGTGTAGTTATATATTATAATAATAACAAGAATCAAATATAAAGTAATAATGTCATAAACACAATACACTCAACTACCCCATTTAAAATATTTCTTAATCTGTAGAGTAAAATTGTCAAATGAAAAATTATATTTTGATAATGAAATTGATCCTGCTAAATTAGGTTTTACTGTAGTATAATGATTGAAATGTTAAATATTTAGAAATAAAATGTAAAAACTTGCATTTTTATTTAATCCTTTTAAAAATATTTAATGTAAATATTTCATTAATGTGTGAATGTTTAATTTTTATTTTTACTTTCAAGTCTTTTTCTAACTAAAACATTACGGGTGATGAAAGGCTTAAGTTTAATTAGTTCCATGATGCTTTATGTTTATAAAGTGGAAGTAAACATTGAACATGATAAATATAATTTTTCACAGGTTTTTACATAGATTATGAAGTACTGCATCAAATATAGATGAAATAACCAATAATATTACATTACAACCAAGATCCCAACAAGAAAATTAGACCATGGCCAAGATCCCACCTAATCATTGTCATCATCTGTTCTCAGTTCCGATTTCCCAGGTACTGTGTCAAGGTTGATATGTCGCCTCATATCTCATGGCTGGGGAAATACAAGAGTGACAGATGCCCTTCTCCAAGGACCTCCCTGAGCTTGGAGATGTATGAATAATGTAAGGGGTAAAATGATGATGAGTAAATATTGTGGTGGAATCAAAGATGGGAAATGGGAGTACCAGGGGAATACCTATCGCAAACCCACTTTGTCCACCACTGCAAAATCTACCGGGATCAACCATGGTATGAACCAACAGAAATCAAAGATGAATGCTCTATCCACTGTGTTGTGGGTAACTTCCAAGTATTCTATTCCCATGCTACCACTTCAAAATCAATGATAAACTTTCAATTATATTGAATAAAGAATAAAATATAGAATAAAAGAAAATCTTTCTATTTGGTACTAAGTACTGTCCAAAAATATGTACTTCATAAACATACTATTTCATGAAAATTGAGACTCTACATCGTATAATACACAACAAAAATATAAGTTCAGATTTATCAAATTTAAACAAACTTCATTTTTTAATTAAACTTAAAAAAAGAGTAATGATGATTCAGATTGCACAAGGAAGTAATTGATAAAATATTCACAACTAATCACTGATTTTCATTGGTCAGTATCATTAGTAACAATGAGAAAAGAAGAAAGTAAGATTCAGTCATAAAAATTATAATACAAAAGGACTGAGAAAGGTAAAAGTCATGAATCAGGAAGCATAAGAGGTTTGCAGATGAAGATACAGACATGTTTTGTGTCTCATACAGAATATTTGACACCCTATATATGGCACCATATTATGTCTCTTACAAGATATATATCATTAGAATACTAATATGCATATAATTATGATGGATAGTTACGATAATAATAACCATCAATGGTCAACTCTTTTTTAAATTACTACAAAATTAATTATTATCTTTTCGACCCCAACCAGATTTATCACAAATATTTGGACATAACGTTTTTGTCATTGACAGTGTTGTCACATATACAACATGAAGAATATTAGGATTTATATGAAAATATACATGAGATGAGAAAACAACTAATAATAATATTAGTAGACAAATGGAAGAACTCAGCACATAAGTTTTTGGTCCCGCACATGGTTGTACACAATTTGTAATTCTTCTTTAATAAATTTATTAATTTTATTTATAAAATGGTGAATATAAAGGCTAAGGGTGAATATAAAGACACTGGTTCAGAAGTAAAAGGACATTAAATAAAGTAGAGTTTATGTTGAGGAAAATGGGAACAAACTTTTAAAAAATCTCCATTCAAGTCACTTGATCTTGTAATCTAAAAATCAGCTAAGGGAGTGAAGATGAAGGGTATGTTCACCATACACAAACATTTGAACAAATAAGTGTCTCAATTAGTCAATAATTATCTTAGATAATAAAATATAAAATAGTTATCATAAAAAGATGTACCTCACGGTAATTTAACATTTTTCCATAACATAATTGTCTATATCCAACAAATAAATTATGTTTCTAAAATTCTCATTTTTCTTTATAATAATTATAAACCCACTAAAACAGAATTCACATCAAATTTTGGAACATAAGATACAAATTTTTTAAGTTCTTTTACTTCACAGCAAAACAAATAACCTTTATTTATAACTTCCCAACGATTATCTTTTCGACCCCAACCAGATTTATCACAAATATTTGGACATAGCACATCTGATGAGTCTAGAGATTTCTTAAAGGGGTCATTGATAACCACAAAAGCTATACCTTGCTTTGTTGCCTTATTATATGCAACTTTCCAAATGTACTTTGGAACTGGTATTTGCTTTCTAGAGCTGGTTGATTGCAAGAAAAATTCTTTTAAATCTCCATTTGAATTTTTTAATTCTAATACTCTAAATACACCAGTTGCAATTTGTAAATCCACAGATTTACTTTTGGCATATTTTCTAAGCATGTTTTCCATAAGTAACCAATTACCTGTATTAATGACTCGCCACATAGGTACTGTATTGACATAAAAATATGTTGCAAAGCGATAAGGGCCAATGAGAAAGTCACCATCAGGAGATAAGTGACCCCTATCGATTGCAATTGATACATCAGTGGGCACAGAATTTCTTCCCAAAAGAGCTTGGAGTGTCTTGTTTGAATTTTGGTAAGCAGTATTTGGTGAAACTCCTTGGTAAAATTCACTTCCTACTTCAAAGGCTGGCCGTTGAATTGTGCGTCGCTTATCTTCAGATTCTCCTTCCAGTGTATGTTGTGTAAATAAGGTATCAGATCGAGATAAAACATGACATACCTCAATTAATGGATACCATTTTCCCTGTACTGTGAATCCTAATTCTAATAACACAGCATTCCTTGGCCCACAATTTTGATTTTTATTCAGTATTTCACCTTTTGAGATTCGAGAACATGCCAAATCCTGAACAGTATACCTTTTCTGATCCACCTGCAAAAGAAGAAATTAAAATTGTATTATTCTGTATTTAGAAAAGATGATTTTAGTAATTAATTTTAATATCTGTTCATTTTATAACCTCCAAGACAATTGATTTGGATCCAGGACAGCTCTTCACAATCCCCAAGACAGAAGTGAGGTGTTCTGTAAAACCTTGAAAACTATTTCCTTTACCAGTGCAAGCTAACAGGACTTCATCTCCTTTATTAAAATGAAGTCCCTTATCTCCTTCTGGAAGTTGCCAGGTACAAGTATTCCTCACGCAATTCTTTTTCAGAATTAAAGGTTCTTCAGGTGGAGTATCACCTATGAGGTTTATGGCACATGCTGTAAAATAATAACAACTCATATTGCAAAGTAATGAGGGGGTTTATTTCAAAATCCCTTGTGAAATGATGTTAGTATAAAATCCATTCACGTTCAAATCGTCCATACCATACATATAGCCCCATGGGGAATTAATACATGTGGAGGGGAATTATAATGCACTGGAATGTAAATATGCACATTTGTGTGATTTTTGCTAAGAAATTTACTTTTAAATACATAGTTTTTATTGACTTAGTTTATATAACACAAGTCATGTACTGTATGTAATCGCATATTTTACGCACGTTCTTTAGACGGAAAAACGGTCGTAATATTGGTGCATACATTATGAAAAGAAAGAAACATAAAATTTTCATTCATTTCTGGGAAAATCTGACGAAATGGAAGGCCTATAGCCACCTGGAATGGGGTCCCATGAATTGTTGCTAAATACATTCAGACATCGAAGCCTTGTCGATCTGCTGTGGAAAATTAATGAAAACAATAAAAATAGATTTTTCAGGAAATAAAACAAATAATAAATAAGTAGAGGGACATTTTAATGGCAGGTTGAGGAGTGACTATTTTCTCTCAATAAACTGGATCACCCAGACGCCCAAATTTTGAATAAAATGTACTTCGACTTATACGTAAATAAAAAAGTAATCTCTCGACTATTTGGATTGAGAGCAACAAAATAGTTAAATTTGATTTCAACCTAGGTGATTCCAATGTAAGCCTGACCCCTCAACATATTTACAAAATGTTTTAAAGATTGTGATGATATTTATGAAAAATATTTTAATTTATTATTCATGTATCAGTTGTTAACATATTAACGAAAAATAATCTACAACATAAAATAAATATATATGTGGACATGTCATTTGCAAATGATATGTTCACTTGAAATTCATTTTTGGCGTGAAGACTAGGTCATTCTACCTCTTTTTCTCTCTTTCCCTCCGCCCCCACCCCCACCTCAAAAAAGGCTGTTAAGATACTATTCAAATTTTAAACTTCCAAAACACAATTTGCGTCAGGAGAAAAAACCTCCTTTTTAATCTACCAATAATAATCCCTCAGCCAGCTTTACTCCCTATTGCTCAATGTAGAATAGAATACGCAAAATTTTAGAGTAACTGGTATTTACGTGAATCACTTTCTACTAGGTATCAATAATTTTACGCACCAACTCAACCTCTCACCCGTTTTCTAGCAAAAAAACTTTTACCACTGACTGATACTATCTCGTCAACTATCAAAAATTCAGAACACCTTGTAGACGTTCTAAGTGAGATATCTCTAGGCGACGAGGAACTCATGGTGAGCTTCGATGTCTCACTTTTCACGAAGCTTCCGGTCCGTGAAACACTAAACGTCATAGAACAACAGCTTGGACAGCGAGGCTTACCGTTGGAGTGGGTTAAACTGACTGAATTTTGTCTTAACTCCACTGTTTTCCAGTCTGATGGTAAATTTTACTCCCAAGTAGAAGGAGCGGCCATGGGTTCACCCCTTTCTCCTGTCATTGCCAACATCTTTATGGGAGCGTTTGAAAATGAGGTCATAGAAAATTCTTTATTAAAACCTAGAGTTTGGTTGCGATACGTGGATGACACCTTCGTAATATGGCAACATGGACGAGAAAATATTAACAGATTTTTGGATGTCATCAACCAGGCTCATACAAACATCAAATTCACTATGGAAATTGAATCCAATGGTCAGTTGCCGTTTTTAGATGTTCTCTTAAAAAGGAAGAATGACGGCTCCCTTGCGTGTAGCGTTTACCGCAAGGCAACGCATACCAACCGTTATTTGAATGCTGAGTCACACCATCCAGCTATCAAACTTGGAGTGTTAAAAACATTAGCCACCCGAGCCAAACAAGTGTATGACAAAGAGAGTTTAGACCAAGAAATGGAACTCTTGCGTGATACTTTCCATCAATAATGGCTACAACAAGGCCATAAACAATGCTCTCAAATCGCATCATAAAGTTCGTACGGAAGATAAAGAAAACCACGAGTTTTCTAAAACCGCCTTACTCCCATATGTGGAAGGAGTATCTGACAAGGTTGGTAAAATTCTAAAGAGACATGACATAAGACCTGTCTACAGCGCCCCTGAAAAGTTAGGCAAATCTCTTGTTAAAGCTAAAGACAAGCTACCCCCCCTGGCGTCGGTCGGCATTTACTCCATATCTTGTAAATGCGGTCGCGAATACATAGGGGAAACCGGACGAACCGTGGAAGAGAGAATGAGGGAACACATTAGACATTTCAAATATGAAAGGACAACCAAGTCAGCCATAGCCCTCCATGCGATAGACGCGGGGCAAGATTTTAATTTTGATGAAACTAGGATAATTACTAAGGAGGATCGTTGGTGGCCCAGACGGATCAAAGAAGCCATAAAGATTGCCAGAACACCTAACAATCTTAATGTTGACAATGGCTTGATCTTAAGCAGCACCTGGAGTTGGGCACTAACTCCCCCCGAGCGCTCCGCTTCACTCGGTCACCAAGCGCAGATGGACCCCACACCCGGTTCCGCTCCGCCCCGCGCTGATTGGCCGCCGCGCCCGGCCAATCATGGCGTTGCCGCCCAACCCAATCTATATAACCAACGCGTAACACGTTCGACCTCGCAGAGCAGGACAGCGACTTAGGTCTGTACGACTCAGACATTACCCTGAAGAAAGCTAAAGAACGATGGCCGAAACGTTGGTAGTTACATCTACTAAGAGGCGGTTTGTCCCGGACAAACAAGTTTATATACTTTTAACTGTTGCAAATTAATTAAAAATTAATGAATTTTATTTCACCATATCAATTGGTACACATAAAAAAACGTTAAATCGTATTCTCTCATCTTCAACAGAGTCATTATGTGGATATACATCCTCTTCTTTTCTTTTAATTTATCTAAGTATTTACTTCTTCATGCCTCTCTTTCTGGAAGTGCCTATCCCCAGCGCATGAATCTTTTACCTTTTGTTTATGTCGCGCTATTGCAGATATCTCTTATCACACATAATCGTTGTGCATTATATCTGTCTTTAGTTACTATTAGTTTATTATTGTCTTTTTAGGTACATTCTTTTCTTCTTTTGGTTCGTATAATATTCCCGTTTGTTCTTCATAATATGAATAACATTTCCATAGCACATGATCTACCGTCTCGTCTCCGTTGCTGCACGGAACATGTCTTGTCTTTCTTATCCGTGCTATATATTGCCCAATATTCCCATGTTCCGGCATCTCTCTTGATGGAGAAAAACGTTTTCTACTCTTTTCATTTTAATTAACCGTCTCTTATGTATCTGTAAGTCTGTCATCCTACTTCCGCGTTATCCCATTGTAGTTGTCATCCCCTTACAAGTTCAGAGTTCAATTTTTTTGTTTCTTTTTTGTCTTCCTTGTAAGTCTTTCGCCATTTATATAAATCTCTTTCTCAGTTCGTAATATCGTCCGAAAGTTTAACTTTGTCACGTGTAGGTCGAGTGGCATTATTCCCATAAGTACATGAAATGCCTCTGTCGAAACTGTCGAGTAACATCCGCTTAATTTGAGAATGCATAATCGTTGCACATGTTTAAGTTTCCTCTCCACATGCACATTTGATACCGTGTGGCTCCAAACACTTGCTCCATAACACACGATAGGTCGTATCGCTCCTAAACATA
The DNA here is from genome assembly GCA_002313205.1 of Laupala kohalensis. NCBI lineage: Eukaryota > Metazoa > Arthropoda > Insecta > Orthoptera > Trigonidiidae > Laupala > Laupala kohalensis. The sequence continues at coordinate 1,046,999 of NNCF01129081.1, read as the reverse complement.
GTTAACAAATCTTTACGTTCAATATTGTGCTTTGCTTGTAATAATTCTGAGTAAGCTGTAATACATTTTCAAAGCCTTATCTGTTACATACGCAATGAGCAATAATCAAAACTAATAACAAAATTAATCAAATTAAATACAAAATTAACTCAAAACTAATCTACAACAGAAAAATTAATTGCTTAGTTTTTTGTTAAATACAACACTAATTTCAATTTTTTAATACACTGGTTCATTTGATTTGTACGTATTGGTAAGCACGTTCGCACGTTTGTGAGAGGTTTGAATATGGGTCCTCGTTAGTTATTGTGCCATGAACTGTATTGCGACAATGTACAGTGAAACTTCTATTAACGGACACTTCTCAACAGTGTACATTTCTGACATTTATGTGCAGCGGACTCTATTTCACTCCCCGTCATTCAATTCTACGTTGTCCTTAACTTTCCAAAAGCGGACACTTCTAAGTGGACTAATAGTGAACAAATTTTAAGGTCTCATGAGAGTCAATTTAAGAGAGGTTTTACTGTAATGCCATACCTTCCGCGTCGATGCCGACGAGTGCGCCTCGCTTTTATGAGCGAGTAGATCGCCGCTCCCCGCAACTTCTCCTTCCGCACGGATTCTAGCGGTTGTGCATCTGTCGCAACACGACAAGAGTAAAGTCGGGGGAAGGGAAGGGACGTCTTCCATAGGAAGGAATGTTTTGTTTACATACGTTTAATAGTGCAATTACCAAGTTACTAAGACGCGACTGTGGTATAGTATCTTGAGTCTGCGTCCAGGAGGAGTACAGAGAGGTCGGGGAACACTCTTCTCTGTATAGACATTTTTAAAGATTACTCGAATAATTGAGAGAAGTTCATTAATTCAACTTATCGACCTCTTTTTAGACAATTACTTATTCTTCACAAGGTATCGAGCCTTATTCGAGTCTTCGTCAGACATAACTGATATTCACAACTTTGTCATTGATGAAATACAATATTAGACGTAAGTAAGCAGTGAATGGTATACTACTATTTTATTATACACAGGAAAGTATTCAAAGAAATACTGACGATGGTTATGATCAGGACCGGAAATTACAAGAATGAGATCTCGTTAATTAAAAAATGTACCACTTTAATGTCTCTGAATGTGTTCTATAGTAATTCATTGTAAGCTACAGTAGCATAAAATTTATTTCTTGGACGAAAGGATAACAAAAAGTTTGTTATGAAAGAACGAAGTTTCAAATGTCATCGTTTAGGAATTTCAGTATTAATATTATTTAATTCTTAACATGAATTTCCATGTGTTAAATTCATACTGAAGGAAATTTGATGTGTCTGATGTCTATGTATTACATACGCCTTTTAGAATTATAATATTCTTTATAAAAGAAATTATGTTTCAAGATCAGCAAGAAACTTGGCAAAGGAAATTAAAACCTGTAATCCGAAAAGGTGTATTATAATTCTTACGAAGTAGGTTTTGACTTAAACATCATTAAGAGATAATTGATTGTTAATGCAGTTTCTATTAAGATGAAAATAGTCTTTGAATTGCTTATCAATTTCTGCTAAGGCAATTTCTGCCCTAAAAGTATGATATGACATGACATATGATGTACTCTTTGCATATTTTCTTGCATTACGTACGTTATTTTGCTCCGTGTTTCCTTGATTTAGTTGCAGGAATAATGTCAATGACCAGCGACTTGAATTCCTTCCGAAAATACACGCATTAGGAACTTGATGTAATACACCGTATCAGAACGTTCATGACATTCAAGTTTATCCTCCAGAAAAATAAATATGAGTTCTACTCGTTCGTTCTCAATTAGAAAAGAAGTAAGTAGAGATGTTTACATCTCTTTAATTGAACCACTTAAAACATATACGCGAAGGACGTACATTTGCGTATTTCTCTGGCCAGAGCTAAGCAGACTCGCGACTCACATCAATTTTAAACTACATTGTAGATCGTTGATCCCGTGCCCTTGACCTACTACAAGACATAGATGGTGACGTGAACGTAAAAGTTTTATACAGGTTTAGGTCAGGACGAAACAGTGAAGAAAAATCAGATATTTTCTTTTCTAAAATACGACTTTCCAGATAAAAGGTTTTTGATAAATGTACAACAGAAATATGTTGCGACTGAAACGGTTGAAAGAAATTTTAAACTTGGGAAACATACATAATGTCGAAATAAATGAACTTTTTCATGATTTTGAGAAAAGTTATCTTTCAAATATCCACGATTTAAGTTATCTATTTGATATTCATGAACAAAACATTAATTTCAATGTATTTGTTCAATGACCATATGATGGTGATGATACCTGAACAGCGAATTATTTCTAAGCCACAGAATTTACGTAGAAGGTCGCAACTCAGTTCAACGGGAATGTACGTATCGAGTTAATCTCCGTGCTCCCACAGCATCTCAGTATAGGTCATTGCTCTTTGTCTCAATAACTTCTCTCAAGACTGAGTTCGGGAAAAATTTCACCGACTAGATCGCATATTCCCGTTCCCCAGCACGAGTTATCGTTATCAGGGAGGGAACATAGCAAATATTGAATTTAAGTGAAACACACTCGGTTGGTAAATATTTCGTTTTAGATAAGTTATATTTGCAAGTTTTTCAGCATAATTCGGCTGGTGATATATATCCTGAACACGACGATATCAATTTGGCACATTTATTTTCAGTGTAATTTGCATTGATAGTAGAATTAAAGGTTTCTGAAATTACTATATCACAAAATAATTGAATAATCATAATATATTAATGTTATTGTGAAATTATGAAATGGTAATAATAATAATAATAATAATAATAAACCTCAACCGATTTGAAAGCAAATATTTTGTACTGGGACAGAAGCATTCTCACTGACCGAACAACAATTCACAACAGACCTGATGTCATCCTTTGGAAAAGAAAAGAATCAAAAGTGTATCTCATCGATTTTGCTGTCGTAAATTATAACAATCTAGAAAAAACAAAGAACGACAAAATATCAAAATACCAACAACTAGCCTTTGAAGTAAAAAAACTCTGGAATGTTCAAGAAGTGATCATAGTGCCTATCATTTTATCTACCCTAGGACTAGTACCCCAATCCCTGGTCGACTCCATTAAAAAACTCAAAATCAACACCAATATAATAAGTAGATTGCAACACAGCGTCCTTCTGTCCTCAGCCCACATTACCAGAAAGTTCTTGGACCTGAAATAGATTCTTCCTCCCAACAGAACTTGATTTAATAATCCACTGCTGAGAGAAAAACCAACACAAGTTGAGAGAACTAAATAAAAATAAATATAATAATAATAACAAAAACAAGAGTAGACTCCTGTGGCGGGAGTCTACAAAATCTTGGAGTTTGAAAATTACTAATTCGAGTATAGTAACCATGCAAAAGAACGGAGGCAAGGGAAGTAGCAATTGCGAGATTGATGACAACAAGCATATTAAGTGTTAAATAAGTATCATTTTATCCGTCATCCATTACTGTAGCAGTAAATGATCTTATATCATACGACATTACATATTTATAAATAAAATTAACCATTGCTCATTTAGTATATTTACAATGAGAAATGAAAATGTTATATAGTCTTCAGAATGAATAACAATTGATTCATTTCAATTCTGATATTCTTTTAACAGAACTCGAATTATAAAGTATGTTCCAGTTTTAATGCGAAGTATGCGCGTGCAGGGACGGGATTTGGGGAGAGGCAAATACATATTCAATTATATTTCACACAATTCATGATAAAATTTGAATACTGAAAAGTTTGTAACTATAAAATCGAAACAAGAAAATATGAATGTGGAATTAGCATTATTTCCTTAGATTGAATGTGTTGAGAACTACGACCTTATTAAACAAGAAGAATTATTTTTATAAGTAATAAATCAATCATGTTAAATTTATTCAATTCGTACTCGCCGATAAGAAATACAAATCTCATTCTTAATCCATCAAGAGATTTTGTTCCATATATCGACACTGTGGAAGAGGCTCTGTTTATTTGTGAAACATTTTGATATTACTTTTAGTAATAATTTTGGCAATGAATTGAAATGGCTTGTTTACTCAATACGTGTATGAAGTTTACAATGATCCAAAAAAGGGTAACTTCACTTATACAAGTCAATTGTAGTAACCAATTCCAATATTTCAACACACAGGCTTGTTTAAAGAATTAATAACGCATGATTACTATTTTCTGGAAGTTTGAACAATTGCCAACTTTATTAGTTTACACTAACAGTTATTTGACACAGCATTTCTATCAATTACACGCACAAAAAATTCTAATGAAGACATTAAAATGGATTCTGAATCTCACAAAGCAGACATGAAACTGGAAAACATTAACATCAAATATATCATTTGTGTGTGTGAAACAATGTAGAATATGATGTTAGAACATATTATTTTTACGACAGTAAAAAGTAATCAAAATTAGACATTCCAACCTAGGATATTATGATAATAGCGTTTATATCATTTGATTAACATAAACATCCGGGAAATAACTGCTGGTAAACCCAAAATGTGAGCTCTCGAATAATTCACAAAGTGCGCAAAACAATTTACAAAGAGTTTTGTGTACATTCTCCAGGAATAGCTATGAAAATCCTTTCACTTTAAATGCCATTTGCTAATAAAGCATGATGAATCACGTAAAGGAATGCATAGTTTGCAGTTGGTAAGGTTTCGAATCGAGGATTTCAACTTATTAAATATATCATATGACCTTATTGTGATACCATATTTACCTTCCCTCGGTGTTTCGACGATAAATATTGTGAACAATACTTCTAAGGTCTTTTGGTTTATTTAACTATTCTGAATTTTAAAATTGATTTTCAATAGTAGAATTTCAACTTATTGAATGTTTCAATACATATAGGAAGAAGAAATCGAAGAATGGAAGTTGAAAATTCCAGTGACTCCATGGGAGGAGTGGTACAAGGGGTACAGACGATAGCTTTATTTTGTATGATTGATATGACTATGGCCAAATTTGAATGACGAGCCTGGAATCGAACGCGAGATATCTGTATCGCCAGGAGTTGACCGCTACGTCACCTTCTTCCACAATCGTGTCCATACTGACCGAACGTTTCAAGAGAGCAACTAAGTAGGAAGGGATACTTCGCTCCAACTGGACTGGAAAATGAAAATGTAAATTTAAATAACAATTATTGTTGGTTCACAAACATAGAAATCTCTTAGACTGCGGTGAACCTCACCGCCAGGTAACAGATTAATTATGTTACGTTGAATAAAAATGGGAGACGGGACCGGGGTTCAAACTCAAGGTCCCGGGTTCGTACCCCGGTCCCGTCTCCCATTTTCATTCAACGTAACATAATTAATTATTATTGGTTATGATTTTTGGATACAGAAGAACATAGGCCCGTTTATGACACTGAACTCATTCCATTTTGGATTCTCAAAATTGACAAGAAGGGATTCTGCAAATTCTTCATTCCAACTAATTCTGTTGGAAATCATGTATACTAAGCAAATATCAGCTATAGACAGGTCATCATGTAATGTGCAATTAAATATCTTAATTTCCTTTTTACGCGGTTGGTATTTTATCACACGCTCCCAAACTTCAACCAAAATAATTAATGGTCAATTTTTTGTGTTAGTAATTTACTAAAAATAGAAAGAGACATTAACTCACAGTAATTATGAATTTGAATTTTAAATCAAGGAAAATTTCTAGTGCAGAAGAAACCAATTCGAAGCTTTACATACACAGAAGAACCCCTCTTAACCTGTCTGGTTGAGACTGAGATTCTGGTCGGTTAACTTTTTGGCCGGTTAATTCGAGGTTCCTGTGAAAAAGAGTCAGCAATTTCATCAAGTTATCACGAATGAACACGCAAATGAGACGCCATTGTAACTCATTTTATTGTACTGTGTGTGCATACATACCCTAACGAACATTATTCATAGAAATGTACACATGTGAACAGATTTATTCATAGAAAAATAGACTCGAAAGCAAGAGTAGAATCAAACTGGCGAACTCCCTCCCCCACAGTACTGCACGCCACTATACAAACACATTGCACAACTAACGTCACGTCACCCCGTTTTACTACCCAGAAACTTTCCAGTAAAGGCTTGTCAAACAATTCATATTTGAGTCACTACCTGCCAGTTACACACTAAAAGAGAGGAAAAAAACTATTCCACGGGATAGACCGCTTAATTCGAGGACCGGTTGATCAGAGGTCTACTGTATGTGTTCTAACGACTATCTCAAGTGGTAATTTCTCCAGCATTTCCTTAGTAGTCAAATTAACCCAGGCATTATAATTTTAAACACCTTTAAAATTCACAGTACTTGTAAATAAAGCATGAAAACGTCCGAAAAATATTTTGTTGAATGAAGCGAAACACTTGTAGAATATTTTGTAGTTATTTAATATCACAGCTCTTTCCACAAAATAATAAGTTATTGTCTAATGTAATGGAAAAATGTAGTTATACTAAAATTTTCTAGAGTTCCGATGCATTGTCCTGGTCGATTGTAGAAGTGAATCAAAACTTAAATATAATTTCTTCTCCTCGTAGCCACGAATTCGTGAGTGACTTGAGGAGGGTTATCTGAGGAACTTGCGATCTTCCACAAAGTAAGACTTCTTAAAGAAGAACAGTAAACAGGAAATAATTTAAAATCTTTCAGAAAAAATGATTTGCTTTAGATTTCAAAATTTCAAATAACACATTCAGGTCTTCATGAATAGGTACTTATTAAGATAGATAAAATTTTCTAATATGTTAATGCCCAGTTGAATTCCTCCAAATAAGAAAGTAAGTTTAAAAATAATAATTTCCTCAGGAATCTATCAGTCGAAATTTTCAATCTTGAGCAACATCTTGAGTAGTTCTTTTCATACCTCCCTCTCGAAAATTAATCCTGATTTCTGAAGTCAGAGGAAAATAGTAAATATGAGTGGACATGTACAATTACTCAAAAGGTCGTAATTCGAACACCCATGCCATAATTCGAAGAGAATTAACAATTTAAATTTAAACCCTGGAAAATTTGTGAGGGAGAATGAATATTTTCAGTTCTCAAACATTTTGAAAATTTATGAATAACGATTTCCAGAAATGTAAAGCTTATATGGATTTTGACATCCCGAACTATTTTGAACTGTGTTTTAAAAAAAATCGGAATACCGAACGAGTCCAGCGCCCATGCTGTTATTCTCGTCTTTGATACTTTTAACTGTTGCAAATTAATTAAAAATTAATGAATTTTATTTCACCATATCAGTTGGTACACATAGAAAAACGTTAAATCGTATTCTCTCATCTTCAACAGAGTCATTATGTGGATATACATCCTCTTCTTTTCTTTTAATTTATCTAAGTATTTACTTCTTCATGCCTCTCTTTCTGGAAGTGCCTATCCCCAGCGCATGAAATAAAAATATTTTACCTTTTGTCTATGTCGCGCTATTGCAGATATCTCTTATCACACATAGTCGTTGTGCATTATATCTGTCTTTTGTTACTATTAGTTTATTATTGTCTTATTAGGTACATTCTTTTCTTCTTTTGGTTCGTATAATATTCCCATTTTTCTTCATAATAAGATTAACATTCCCATAGCACATGATCTACCGTCTCGTCTCCGTTGCTGCACGGAACATGTCTTATCTTCCTTATCCATGCTATATATTGCCCAATATTCCCATGCTCCGTAAGTATTTCTGACATCTCTCTTGATGGAGAAAACGTTTTCTACTTTTTTCATTTAAATTCAACGTCTCGTATGTATTTGTAAGTCTGTCTTCCTACTTCCGCTTTATCCCATTGTACTTGTCATCCCCTTACTAGTTCAGAGTTCAGTTTATTTTTTTATTTTTGATCTTCCTTGTAACTCTTTCGCCATTTATATAAATCTTTCTCAGTTCGTAATATCGTCCGAAAGTTTACCTTTGTCACGTATAGGTCGAGTGGCATTATTCCCATAAGTACATGTAATACCTCTGTCGAAACTATGGAGTAACATCCGCTTAATTTGAGAATGCATAATCGTTGCACATGCTTAAGTTTCCTCTTCCTGTTTAAGTTTGGGGCCACATTTCACACCGTATGGCCCCAAACACTTGCTCCATAACACACGATAGGTCATATTGCTCCTAAACATAGTTAACAAATCTTTACGTTCAATATTGTGCTTTGCTTGTAATAATTCTGAGTAAGCTGTAATACATTTTCAAAGCCTTATCTGTTACATACGCAATGTGTTCATTATAGTGTAGCCCACCATCTAATATTAATCCCAAATATCGAGCGCTTCGCTTTAGTTTTATTGGCACTCCTGACAATTTTAAAGAAGGATTTCGTCTACTTTTACTATTTGTACCAAATCATAGCGCTGTTGCTTTTGTTGCAGATACTTTCAATTTTAACTTTCTGCATTCTTCTACACATTGCTGTAGCACAACATTACCATTTGGTTCAATTTCTCGCCTATCCCATTACAATACCACACATGTATCATCAGCGTACGCTATAATCTCTATCCGGTGTGAAGTCATTTCATTTAGCATATCATACATTAACACATTCCAGAAAAGTGGCCCCGTTGCCTGAACCTATTGTAACTACAGCACTAGTATACGAGTATCTAGGTAGGGGCGGAGGAGGAATTCCGCCCCAGGTCTCATCCTGTTAGGACATCCAAAAGAGCCAGCAATAATCAAAACTAATAACAAAATTAATCAAATTAAATACAAAATTAACTCAAACCTAATCTACAACAGAAAAATTAATTGCTTAGTTTTTTTGTTAAATACAACACTAATTTCAATTTTTTAATACACTGGTTCATTTGATATGTACGTATTGGTAAGCACGTTCGCACGTTTGTGAGAGGTTTGAATATGGGTCCTCGTTAGTTATAAGTACGCAATGAACTGTATTGCGACAATGTACAGTGAAACTTCTATTAACGTACACTTCTCAACAGTGTACATTTCTGACATTTATGTGCAGCGGACTCTATTTCACTCCCCGTCATTCAATTCTACGTTGTCCTTAACTTTCCAAAAGCGGACACTTCTAAGTGGACTAATAGTGAACAAATTTTAAGGTCTCATGAGAGTCAATTTAAGAGTAGTTTTACTGTAATGCCATACCTTCCGCATCCTGTCTGCGCCGGCGGGGCGTCTGAAGCGCTTCCCGTGGCTGAGGCAAGAACGTCATCAACAACGCTGCCACCAGCCCGCCCAGAGCCAAGAACGCCCGAGTTCTTTCCCACGCGGGCATGACGTCGTTCGGAAGAGACGCAGCGTTGTTCGCTCCCGCTGTGCTCAAGACACGCGTCGATGCCGACGAGTGCGCCTCGCTTTTATGAGCGAGTAGATCGCCGCTCCCCGCAACTTCTCCTTCCGCACGGATTCTAGCGGTTGTGCATCTGTCGCAACACGACAAGAGTAAAGTCGGGGGAAGGGAAGGGACGTCTTCCATAGGAAGGAATGTTTTGCTTACATACGTTTAATAGTGCAATTACCAAGTTACTAAGACGCGACTGTGGTATAGTATCTTGAGTCTGCGTCCAGGAGGAGTACAGAGAGGTCGGGGAACACTCTTCTCTGTATAGACATTTTTAAAGATTACTCGAATAATTGAGAGAAGTTCATTAATTCAACTTATCGACCTCTTTTTAGACAATTACTTATTCTTCACAAGGTATCGAGCCTTATTCGAGTCTTCGTCAGACATAACTGATATTCACAACTTTGTCATTGATGAAATACAATATTAGACGTAAGTAAGCAGTGTATACTACTATTTTATTACACACAGTAAAGTATCCAAAGAATTACTGACGATGGTTATGATCAGGACCGGAAATTACAAGAATGAGATCTCATTAATTAAAAAATGTACCACTTTAATGTCTCTGAATGTGTTCTATATTAATTCATTGTAAGCTACAGTAGCATAAAATTAATTTCTTGGACGAGAGGATAACAAAGTGTTTATTATGAAAGAACGAAGTTTCAAATGTCATCGTTTAGGAATTTCAGTATTAATGTTATTTAATTCTTAACATGAATTTCCATGTGTTAAACTCATTTTGAAGGAAATTTGTGCCACCCAAAGTACGGAATAGTTGTGATTCTGTTGCTTAAATATAATTCTATTTGAAGCCTTTTTCCTGCTGTACTATTCCTTCGCACAAGCAAATGTAAGAATACTTATTCTTTATGTGAAATAATTGATTCTACCTAGGCTTGAAACTTTAACGTGACAAGCAATCGCGTAAGTAGATCTCCATCAAATTCGTGTACCTTCGATAACAATGTGATCCTTCTTGCAGACGATTTTTTTTCACTGACTACATGAAATAACTGACTACATGAAATAGTTTGCTTCTTTAACGTAACAAGAATCATACCTGACATGACGGGAAGGTACCTTTGCTTCCTTAATCTATATCAGGGATCGGCAACCTTTGACCCGAGGGTCACCAAGTGACCCATTTGATAATTTCAAGTGACCCACTTTAGTTCCGAAAATAAAGTATAATATATAAAAACAAATTATAAAACATAAACACGAAACAAACATTTTGAGAATAAAAAAGATTGAAAATAGATACTAAGTACAACATTTTAGTTCTATTACCATGGATCTTATACACATAAGTGTTTATGTATATAGACCCATGTCGAAAATATCTCTGACCCAAACGTCTTTTTAATACTCGCATTTTGGTTGATTTTGACCCGCGGCCAAAAAAAGGTTGCCGACCCCTGACCTACATGTTAATAATGTAAGAATACAGAAAGTATTTCCCGCAGTAGCTGTTGAAGTGCAATCTTGTCAAAAGATTATATTATATTAAGATTTATTTCGTTCGAAGATTTGATTCCAACACAGCATTTTTAACAAGAATAGGAAACTATTCCAGATTAATAATGAGAAAGCTAAGAAACGTGAATTTACTTTTCAGATAATTTTTCGCAACTTTAGAGCAAGAAAAAGATTGGAAAATTTGGTCTAGTTCAAAAAGTAAACCAACTATTATCATTCCCTCTAATTTTAAAAATTTACCTTACAAACCTTTTCCTATAGTTGTGATTTATACTTAATTTTTGACGATTTATTTTTTCTTCTTTATTTGTACTCTTTATTTCATTATTTTTTCTCTTTGAGAACAACTTAAAATGAGAGTACCGTATTGATCCACTGGTCGGGAATCATCATTGGTTTGATTACGATGATGATATGATGATATAAGATTTGGAAATAGACAAACTACGCTGAAGTTGTGACAATAGGAAAAATTCTGGGTTCAAGGAAGTAATCCTAACTGTGATTACTAAACTATAGGTACAAGGAAAATGTGAATAAGGATTGTACAAAGGAAAGAGTTTAAAGTTATAAAAAAAAGATTTGCGAAACGTACATAATTACAATAGTAGCTAGACAAATACAAATACTAGTAGAGAGAGAGACTTACATTACATTGCATCATGTTTTGAAATCATTAAAACTCACACACCGTTCATTTTTCTATACCCAACAAGTGAAACCACATGGGATATATATTTCTGATAAATTCAAAGTGAAAACTTACAGCGGATTCATTGCTTCTCGATGTGAATTGGTTTTGTCACATGCGCCTCTGTAACATGACGCTCGTCAGTAATTTTAGTGTGACATTGCTGCCAACATTTGAACGCTTAGCGCACTGCTGCGGCTCATGTGTGTACTACATGTTTACGTCACCTCAACATTCTCTCCGAAATTGCATGGTATAAAATTGCATATATACGTTTTGTCAACATCACACGAAGTAATATTACTTGATAACAAGAAGTTACGTCATCCTTTGTGAGTTACCTTAAATAATTTTAAAACCCTTTTGAAACGAGATAATCAATGTTGTAGCCAATATGAAAGCGGTAAATTTGAATGATTGTAGAATATACTCACAATGTTGCGATTAGATCTAGGGGAAAATTGCGTTGTATACTTTTGTCACGTACACTATTTTTTAACTATAGACACAATTTGGTGTTTTTTATCTGTAAAAGGAAAGTCATTTCAGATTATATATATATATATATATATATATATATATATATATATATATATATATATATATATATATATATATATATATATATATATATATATATATA